>UCOJ01000438.1:0-104394 GCA_900474305.1 Cecidostiba fungosa | reverse complement strand
GAATAGCAATCCTGCAGATTCTCGAGGACTTTCATATTTTCATATAGCTTCTGCACAAAATAACACAGCTATGGTGGAAAATTTAATTCATCAAGGAATCTCAGTTGATTCTTGCATTAATTCAGATGATGGAATTAACTCTGGTTATTCTGCATTGCACCTAGCAGTGGATTATAACTGCAAAGATGTTGTTGAGTTACTATTACAAAACAATGCAAACATCAATATTCCTATGAGTAAGAGTAATGTTAGACCTCTGCATTTAGCTTGTAATTATAATCGTGCAAAATTCTTAGAAAATAAGCAAGCTTACTCAACAAAAGAAAGAAAACGATTTAGTTACAAGATTTGTTGCAGAACACGAATTGAAATCATCAAAATATTACTAAGTAATAAAGCAGACATAAATGCCAAGATTTCTGATGGAAAAACAGTACTTATGTATGCATGCATGGTAAGCTTATTTTGCATGTACAAAGACATTCAAAATTAATTTTTATTACATCTACATATTATAATTTTATAAATTTATTTTTATAGAATGTTCGTGATATTCCAGTAACAATAATTGATACTCTACTTTGTGGCAATCCGAATATTCACATCTGCAGCAATGACAACTCATCTATCTTACATTTCATTTCTAAAAGCTACTTACACTCATCTGACAAAGCAGTAGAATGGAGCAAACATTTACTAGAAATTGGTGCCAATGTACATGCTGTTAATGATGATAATCATACTCCACTTCACGAAGCAGTACGACATGATTTTAGCAATGTAAAATTGATTGAATTATTTTTGAAGTACGGTGCAGATATCAATGCCAAGACACAAATGCTCATGACTCCCCTTCATTTCATTGTTAAAAAAATTATTTCTTTTATGGAAGTAGAAGAAGATGATGATGAATATGACGAAAAGGGACTCCAGTTACTACTGGATAATGGCAGTGACATAGATGCGATAAATTCTGAGGGACAAAGTCCTCTACATATTGCTTTTACCAATCATCATACTAGTGTTATTAAAAAACTGTTGCAGCATGGTGCAAATATAAATATTGAAGATGCAAACGGATTTCCAACAATAAATCCATACTGTCAATGGAAAAAAATAAACCTCAACTACGGATCTACTATCACCGAAGTAATTGAAATTCATATAAAAAAATTAATTGCAATAGGATTTCCCATAAGTGATAAAGTTAAACAATCTTATAGCTTGCTAAAAAGTAATAAATTAGAATTCCCTAATGATGTAGATGATATTTTCATTAAATGCTCTGAAGAAATTGAAAAGTTAAAGAATGTGAGAATCGACAACTACACGTCCTTGTATAGTATTCTTTTTAAAGATCAAAATGAAATGGTTAATCATCTAAATAATGAATCTTTAAAACTCATATTAGAAGATGGTAACTTAAAAAGTAAGTTTCCATTATATGGCTGTATGCTAAAATTGCAATTTAAAAAAGGATTAATAAGAAGAACT
The DNA here is from genome assembly GCA_900474305.1 of Cecidostiba fungosa. Lineage (NCBI taxonomy): Eukaryota > Metazoa > Arthropoda > Insecta > Hymenoptera > Pteromalidae > Cecidostiba > Cecidostiba fungosa. The sequence continues at coordinate 102,900 of UCOJ01000438.1, read as the reverse complement.
TATTTACAACCTGCTAAAACTTCTTTGGAATTTTTGATTGACATGAGTCTTCCTGCTAGTTGTTCAGAACCAATTCTCAGCTATTTAGACAATGATGATCTTGAAAAACTCAATAATGTTAAAAAATTAACTACCAATATTAAAAGAAAATTTATTGATGACATTTCAAATAGTGAGGTACCTTTAAAAAAACAACGTAAATCTAATTGAGTTGTTTGGTTTTGAATATTTATAAAAAATGTTATAATTTTCTGTTCCACTTAATTTAACTTAATTATTTAACTGTTATAGGTATATATGTCTGTTTAAACATTTAAACAGAAAAACGTTATTCAAATCAGCTTACCTAATAAGTTAATTATTAAAATGAAGTAGTTGTCTTAATATATAAACTTATATGTATTCATTCAAGCAAATTTTATCTTTTAATTCAAAGACGTATGTTTATAAATATAATATGTACTATTTTGTTATTATAATAACTATACCTCAAATGAACCTATGACCTTTTATTTCACGCAAAATTTTAATCATCGGTAGGCCAAAAACAAGTTTATTTTATAGTAGTAATTTAAAAATTTGATTATTTGAACATGATTGTTCCAAAAAAAATATTGGTACAGTATTTTTTTCATAATGTAAACTAAAAAATATGAATAAAGTAAGTAATTTCAAATTACAATATCCACGTTTTATTGTATACATACGTTCCTTAATTTTTCTGCTTATATAAAATACAAATTCTCCCTTCGTAGTTACAATGCTTTTTAGATAGTGATTTGATGCAACAAATAAAAGTTGAATGAGTTTTGTCTATTTAAAATCTCCTATTTCTTAAAATAGCCCTGTGTTTTTTTCTTGTTTGTGATATAAATACACCATAAATCTGCAGTTCAAATATTTATAAAACTTTTGTATATGTAGTTTCATTGTTATACAAATTTAATTTATTTTGTAGGTATAAGTACATATTTATATTAAAACGATATAAAATAAGATACAAGTTGGATAGTTCAAATTTGCCTGCTCTTTTCTAGGCATCATGACATCATATATATACGGAACACACCCAGATGGCAAAGCGAACACACTCGGTATAATACGAATTGAATTCGATGCAGATTCCAAGAAATGCGTAGTCGAACGTCGAGTATTTTGTTTCGCAGTACCTATAGTTTCATTTTATTTCTCTCAGAATTCATGAGTACTGCAGCTATTATACTCGTGTGTGTATGCACAAACAATAGCGTAAAAAAGGAATTATATACATGGTAAAGAATTTTAATGAATTTTTGCGACAAATGCTAGTTAATCTTGGGTGAATCAGACCGTGTATATACATCATCAAATTGTTGTTTTATATCTTCGTTGTTCGATTTGCTAATTCATTGCTATTAACAAAGAGCGAAAATTCGCAATCAACGACTAATTTTTTATCCCAGTATTAAAAAGTTACTACAATTTTCTAGGTTATGAAGATTTTCATTTACGAAAGAAGAACGTTGTCGAGTTGGGTACGAGCCAAATAAATGCAATGGCAGTTGGTTAAAAAAAAATGGCATAAGAGTCCTTTTTTTCTTAGACTGCAAATAAAAGGCTTGTAAACAATCCATAGGTATGTCGTATGTACGTGAAATGAAAGTATTTCTAACGTATTTAGTAGATATATACTTATAATTTTTTTTCATTTTTATAGAATCGTTAAATATTTAAATTAACAGTTTTCAAACACCATGGGTCGGGAAGAGCTATTGTCTATGGTGCAAACTGGCACTTATCAAAATGTCGTTGGAGCCTTTAAACCTGAATACTTAACGCATGATGAAGAATGGTTTGATTACAAACTTTTGATGGCTGCAATGAACAGACAACATAAGACCATTGTTCATTTTCTTTTGGATAAGAATTGTAGAGTTAGGCGAGAAGAAACAACAGAGACTTATTATACGCCGCTCTATCAAGCAGTGCTCCTAGATGATTACAACCTTGTGAGGAAGTTAATATTAAATGGAGCTTCAATCAAAGACAAGCACTTTACAGATAAAACACCTATGTGCTTAGCTATTCAAAATAATCGTGATTTTCTCGCTGATGCCATTCTACGATTAGCTAGTTATGAAGATATTAGTTCCACGAATGTTGATGACATTGCTCACTTTCAAATTGCATGCATGAGGGAAAAACTTGATGTAGTAGAAAAATTTGTTGAGCATGGATTTTCTATTGAAACAGTTTCAGTTTTAAATGACGAAAGATGGAGAGATTTCACACCACTGCACTTTGCAATCATGGGAAAAGTTAAAAGACCTAAATGTCAAACTGCAAAGTTTTTAATAGGGCAAGGTGCAGATATCTATAAAGAAAATTCCCAAGGTCAAACACCGCTTCATCTAGCTTACTACAATGACAACTATAAAAAAATGCAAGACAGCATTAGTTCAGCTATTTCTTCAAAAAATCGAAAATTTAGTAATCCCGTTGATAAAAATGGACTATCTCATTTCCACTTATGTTGTATGTGTAATATAACAAGTACCATTGAAACTTTTATCAAGAATAAAGTAAATATTAATAGTCCAGTATCTGATGATTTAAAGAATGACTCAGGGTTCACACCCTTACATTTTGCTATTAAAAACAATGGACTGGAAGTGGTAAAAATTCTTATAAATAAAGGTGTACAAGTAAACAAAGCAGCTAAAGATGGTTTGACTCCGCTGCATTTAGCATGTAAACTTAACAACATAAAGATAGCTGAGTTACTGCTAAAACACAAAGCCAATGTTAATGCAGTTGGCGAAAGTGGTTGTACACCTGTTCACTGTGCATTTTATGCTACTCCAAGATCATATGAACTGATTGATTTACTTTTATCATATGTTCCAAAGAATAGCAATCCTGCAGATTCTCGAGGACTTTCATATTTTCATATAGCTTCTGCACAAAATAACACAGCTATGGTGGGAAATTTAATTCATCAAGGAATCTCAGTTGATTCTTGCATTAATTCAGATGAAGGAATTAACTCTGGTTATTCTGCATTGCACCTAGCAGTGGATTATAACTGCAAAGATGTTATTGAGTTACTATTACAAAACAATGCAAACGTCAATATTGCTATGAGTAAGAGTAATGTTAGACCTCTGCATTTAGCTTGTAATTATAATCGTGCAAAATTCTTAGAAAATAAGAAAACTTACTGGAAGAAAAAGAAAAAAGGATTTAATTATGAAAATAGTTTAACAATGAGAATTGAAATCATCGAAATTTTACTAAATAATAAAGCAGACATAAATGCAAAGATTTCTGATGGAAAAACAGTGCTTATGTATGCATGCATGGTACGTTAATTTATATATAACAACTAAGTCCAAAATTTATTTCTTTTTACATACATAACTTTGCTTATTTATTTTTACAGGATGTTAGTAATGTTCCAGATTTAATAATCGATGTTCTAATTCATAACAATGCAAATCTTAATATGTGTACTAATGACAAATCATCAATCTTACATTTATTTGCTGAGAGTAAAGAACAGTTATTTTCTAAAGTTTTAGAATGGAGTGAGCGTTTTATATTACAAGGTGCCAAAGTAGATGTTTTTAATAGTGCTGGAAGGACCCCACTTCATGCAGCAATCCAAAACAGCAAATTGAACATAAAATTTATTAAATTATTATTGAAGTATGGTGCCAATGTAAATGCCAAGATAGAAGGAGCAAAAAGGACTCCTCTTCACTTAATTATTGAAAGAAATGTTACTTGCTACCAAACAATGGACTTACTGCTAAAGAATGGCAGTTACATCGAAGCAAAAGATGTATTTGGACAAACGCCATTGCAGATGGCTTTTTATAGGGGGGAGGTTCCTGCGATTAAAAAATTGTTACGTTGTGGAGCAGATATAAATAGCGAGAATTCAAAAGGATTTCCAACTATAAATCCATTTTCTTCGTGGAGAGGCATTCACTGTATGTGTAAGGAAAGAACAAAATTGATTGAAGTGCATATAAAAAAATTGATCACTATAGGATTTTACATAAGTGATAAAGTAAAAAGATCTTACCGTTTGCTAAATGCCCCCCCTTTGGAACTCCTCAGAGAAGCAGATGATGTTTTTATTCAATGCTCTGAAGAAATTGAAAAGTTAAAGAATGTGAGAGTCGACAACTACACTTCCTTGTATGACATTTTGTTGAGAGATCAGAATGAAATGGTTAAACATCTGAAAAATAAGACTTTGACAGACATGTTAAATGATACTGATTTGGAAAGGAAATTTCCATTGTATGGGTATATATTAAAATTGCAATTAAAAAGAGGATTGGTGAGAGAACATTATTTAAAACCTGCTAAAAGTTCTTTGGAATTTTTAATTGGCATGAGTCTTCCTGATTCTTGTTCAGAATCAATTCTCAGATATTTAGTCAATAAAGATCTTGTGAATCTAAACAAAGCGATCAAATTAACCAGCAGCATTAAACGAAAATTAAAAGACAACAATTCAAGAAGTGAGGTGCCTTCAAAGAAAAGGCGACGATAAAATTGCATCATTTGGTATTGAACAGTTAAAAATCAGTCTAGCTAAGTTAATTATTACCAATAAGAGGCTACGTTAATATTTAAATTTAAATATTTATGAGTATTTCCTCTATACATATTTAAGTATGTATTATTTTTACCTAAGTGTACTTATTTATTTTTTTATATAAATAAACTTTCAACAAATTTAAAACTTGATTTTTACATTATTTATCCCTTATAACCTGCTTAAACTTATGTTAAAAAATGCTTAAATTGCTGCTCTAAATTAAAGTAAAGATGTCGATTGTTCATCAGTAAACCATATAGTAAAGGAAAAAAAAAGTTTTCACGATTTCACATAAAATTAACACCGTCTGCGGTCAATGTTAAAAAGTAAAAAAAAGCTTTTTTATAGCTCTTGGAACTTATTTGTGAAAATTACATATTCATTCCTACAATAAATCATAAAATTAATTTGTACTAATAATTTTACATTAAAAAAGTATATAATATCTATAAACTATAAATACTTATACGAAGTAGGCTTAATATTATTAGCCATTTCGTTTCGGTATTAGATCGACTATATAATATTATTAGCCATTTCGTTTCGGTATTAGATCAACTATATAATATTATTAGCCATTTCGTTTCGGTATTAGATCGACTATATAATATCGTATGTACTACCATACGTATGTGTAGTACACGTGCTCGCGCGCACGTGGTCTTAACCGCCCCCCTCCCTCTCCTTTTGATCAGCTGTTCGCTGGAGTCAACACATACTTATAGACCGGGATCTCCGATCTCGTCGTTGTTGATTCCGGAAAATCCCTCGGTGCTTCACGTGCGAAAATTAATATACGGTAAAATGCTGAGACTCGCGTCCAGATTTGCTCGGGGAAATCGAGGAGTGAGCACCTGGACACCTCTCGCCACGGCCTTCAATGCGCGACCCTCCGGAAAGTTCGACTTTAGCTTCGGCCGCAAGGAAACTGTGAGTCTACTGGATATAATTTTACTCTCCTTGATGAGATTCTTTGTTTAGATGAATTTTGATTTTAATTAAAAAGACTATGTAAATTATTTAATCTCTATTAAGCTTAGGGGTGAGCTGTTTGCAGGTTAGGAATGTGTTTTTATTTGGTTTAAACCATTGCTTCTCAGCTAGATGCTGGATATATGTAGATTTGTCAGTAGGTTTATACCTAAAGGACAGTATTTGTTTGTTTATTTATGATAATGTCTGATTTTTCATTCATTCTTTTGCAACATTTTGTACAACATCATTATTATGCAACAATGGTTATTGATTAGACAAAAATAGTTATTTCCAACAGGATTTAGCTTTCAGTATTAGTTGTTAATCAATTTATTTTTCCAGGGACTATTTGAAATACCAGAACTCCAAAATGCAAGTGGATTCCAAGAACTTGAGAGCGCAGCCATCTCACGCACGGATGAACTGGTGGACGAAGCAGTCAATAGTGGAGGAAAGCGCACCAGAAAAATGGTTGAAATCTTTGATGAGTTGTCAGACATACTCTGCAAAGTGGCCGATATGGCAGAGTTTATCAGGGTAGCTCATCCAGATAGTAATTTTGCCCAAGCTGCAGAAAATGCTTGCATTACCATAAGTGGAATCGTAGAAAAGTAAATTTCTTTGGGTTGTACTTTTTGTTTTCTCATCATTGCAGGGCTGTTAAAAGGCTTAAATTATTTTTATAGATTGAACACCAATCGTAAGTTATACGATGCCTTATCTTGTGTTGCCAAAAATGGAGACATACTGGAGACAACTGAAATTGACAACCACGTAGCAAAGCTTTTTCTTTTTGACTTTGAGCAGTGCGGAATACATTTGCCTGAAGAACAAAGGCGTAAAGTTGTTGACCTAAATGATGAAATTCTTCAGGTAATCAAAATGACTACTTAATGAAAAAACTTAATTATGCAAGTATTTTTTCAAATACAACATTTTTCTTATCTACAGTATGGACAAAAATTCATGGCTGGTGCTGTTGAGCCTCGTGTTATCAATATGAGTGCTTTACCCGAGAAAATTCTACAATAGTAAGTTTTATCTCATCTCTACGCGTGATTTTTAAAACAAAAACATGCAACTATCACTTTTTCAGTTTCAACAACAATGGAGAGAGCATCGTCGTCAGCGGCATTAACACCGAATCCGGCGACTCTCTGGTGCGGGAAGCTGGTTACAAGATATTCTTGTACCCCGAACCAAATCAGGAAAAGTTGCTACACGACCTGCTGAATGCTAGGCACGATCTGGCTCAGATATGTGGCTTTCCTACCTATGCTCACAGGTATACATCATTCTGCAAGTTTAAAAGTCAATTGTTCCAATGTGCTAAACTAAATATGACAATTGCAGAGCCGTTCGCGGAAGTACAGTTGAGAAGCCCGAGGTAGTCTACAGTTTTCTTAACTTGATGAGCGACGAGTTGCAGCACAGAGCAGCGAACGATTTTAAATTATTGCAAAAAATCAAGGATTCCGAATCATCGATGAAGCAGGTATGTCGATTTATTACACGAAAAAAAAAACTTAAAAACCTAAACGGAATTACTGTTACAGCCAGTAATGCCCTGGGATACGGCATACCTCTGTACGAAAGCACGCACAGCCTGGCTGGGTGCCTCGAATGAGGACTGCGCCCCGTATTTTTCACTGGGTGCCTGTATGGAGGGTTTGAACCTACTGACCCAAGCACTATATGGCGTCCGACTAGAGCACCAGCCGACTTTAGCTGGTGAAGTTTGGGCCAACGACATACAGAAACTCGCTGTCATCGACGAAGATAAGAAGATCCTCGGTTACATTTACTGCGATTTCTTCGACAGAAAGAACAAACCCAATCAAGACTGTCACTTTACCATCAGGGGCGGAAGACAACTTGCTGATGGATCGTATCAGGTCGATACTTTGCATTATGTTTTAAAAAACCTGAACCTGTCATGAAACCTTTATCTATAAAATATTCTATTTTCAAAAATCTGTAGAATCCAGTGGTCGTTCTCATGCTCTCGTTGCCATCTCCAAGGAGGTCTGCACCTAGTCTACTTAGTCCTTCGTTAGCCGAAAATCTGTTTCACGAAATGGGCCATGCACTGCACTCGATGCTTGGTAGGACCAAGTATCAGCACGTCACGGGAACTCGATGCAGCACTGACTTTGCCGAGGTGCCAAGTATCCTCATGGAATACTTCTGCAGCGATCCAAGAGTAATACCTTCTTTATCTTTAAACTTGCATGTTAACTTTTGTTTAATACTGAGCTGTTTCATGGCAGATTCTTTCGCTGTTCGCGAAACACTACGAGACCGGTGAGAAGATTCCAGAAAAGATGCTGCATAAGATCTGCGCATCGAAGAATCTATTTCCAGCATCAGAGATGCAGAGCCAGGTGTTTTACAGTATGCTAGATCAAGTTTACCACAGCGGTAAGGTGACCGGATCAACGACTGATATTTTAGCGGATATCCAGAACAAGTATTATGGACTACCCTATGTTCCAAATACCGTAAGTGTATTAAAAATAATAATCAACAAACTCTGATTTACAATAGACAAAATAATACAAAACATGAATAATTTTCATCAAAAAATACTCTAAACTTATCTCATACATCATTACAATACAATTATAAAAAAAAATGATTTTATTAGGCCTGGCAGCTGAGATTTTCGCACCTAGTGGGCTACGGCGCCAAATACTATTCATACCTTGCATCCCGAGCGATTGCGTCCTGGATTTGGCAAACCTACTTTCAAGCCGACCCACTGAGTCGTAGTTCGGGCGAGCGTTATAGGCGCGAGTGTCTTGAGCACGGAGGTGGTAAGCCGCCATCGCGACTCGTTGCCGACTTCTTGAACCAAGAGGCCAGTCCTGAGAATTTCACCAGGTCGGTTATAAACGAAATCGACGGCAAAGCAGAGAAACTCGGGTCGATCAATGTGGCGTGAGTGGAAGAACGTGTTTTGTGATTGTGTTTCGTTTAAAAGATAATTTAAGATAAAAGTTTAAAGATTAGTTTTCTAGACTGTTATAGCCAAGATTAACAGTGTTTTATACATCAATTTTAAATATGACAAATGATTTGTTTCTTGCGTGTACATTTTCTTGATTTAAGTAGTGAAGATGTATATAACTAGAAATTAATATAATACTTTTTTATAAAATATGTTGATTACATTATGATCGAAAATTATCATGTAAATACGTGTTTTACTTTTTACTAGGCTGTAATCAAGACATTTGTATATGCATTGTGAAAGCTTTATACAATATTGAGATGCAAATGAAAATGAAACGTTAAAAAGAAATTATTTTTTGCTTTAAAACTGTTAATGATTTTTTTCCGCGTTACCATGAATTATATGTTCAAATAAATAATTAAGTTAAAATAAATTTATTTAAATCAAAAAGAACTTTATTAGATTATATAGTTGCACAATATAAGTACCGAAATTGTAGATACGAAAATTACACTTACGAAACAGAATGAAGAAATCGTTGGATTTATGTAGTAGGGGAAATTAAACTAAGTAATGAAAAATATAAGTACAAGTCAGAAAGACGTTTTTCATTGCATGACAACTCTAGAATATTAATGTACATAAAATATATATTTAAACTATAAATACACTTAATAGTTAAAATTGATTTCACCCATTACATTTGCTTTATTTATAATAAGGAAATTAAATTAATTTATAATATTTATATTGTTACAAAAAGAAATACATCTAATGCAAAGTAAGAGAAAAAATAAAAAAACAAATAAATAAAAAGTATGTATTGTATGTATTTTATTACAAGTACCTGTTACTATTTACAACTTCGACAAACATCCTATGAATCTGTTACATAAAAATAATTTTCGTGGTGTACTTTTTCGTTTTCCTTCCGATTCATGATGATAATCCTGGCATTATGTATAATATGAAATATCATGTCGTAATCGCATTATGTGTAATTTGGCTGGCTTACCCATTTGAAAAAGGCAATCCTACCAAGTGGCAGTTTAAAAAAATTTATTTACCTTCAGTTTGCGGGCAGACCACTTCGGGAACAGAAAAATCACGCTTTCCTTAAACCTGATTTTTCGTAGTTTTATAAAGTACTTGAAAGCAATATATTCGTAAAAACCAGCCAAACTGCCTAAAATTTTAATTGCTTTAGCAACCCTCGCACTTTTTTTACAATCATGTGTGAAAAATGTGTAATTTTTCACAATATTTAAATATTTAAAAATGAATCTAGCGTTTATTAAATCATTATTTTTCATTTTTTTCCTTTACTACCTCAATACGATTAATTGCAAAAAAACACTGGATATATTATTCTATACAAGTCTTTTTTTTGTCTTTAGTTTTTAAATTATATGATTCGCTTAAAAAGTTACAGATTAAGATCAAGAAAAGAAGGTAATGCTACAAATTGACATCGAAATTCGATGTGCTACAATTATTGCCGAACGATTTTTTTCTCTCAATTTTGTTTATACAAATAATTCAAATAATTTACACGGCACAGCCTTGTAAACCAAAACTGAAAAACCTGAGAGTCCGAAAAAATCGACGAGCCAAGTTATTTTTTTGTACAGAAGATAAATACATTGCTGTTCTTGATCGTCATCCACTAAAGAAAAAAAAATCAATTACTCTATATGTATTTTATGAGGCTTCACACAAAAGCGTTTTAAACGATGTGCAAAGCCTCTTTTCACTCTCTCAGTTCTTGTACGGTATAGCTTAATTTGTCTCTCAATGTCGAACTCTGCAAAAAAAATTCATTAAACTTGCGCATCTCTCTTTCTACGTTTCCGAAGAAATGGACATTTCTCGACTGAAGAAAAGCGTTCGCATTAGTCTATTCGAGTGCAAAGAACTTTTCCTGCAATTAATATTTTTAGTATTATTATATGTAAAAAACGTATACAGCATTCAAGAGGCTTCCCGGAGATTTATCCGTCACCTGGTTTATCGACAACTCGTGTATTTCCGGTCTAATGAGAAATATTTAATGTATTTTTAAATTTAATCTATTTATTTTCAGAATCAAATTTACGACCGTTTCATAAATATGAAAAAGGCAATTTTCCATTATAGTCTTAACTGTAGAATGCCTTTTGACTTTTTGCGATAAGAAAGAAAGCAGACAACAAACTAATCGCTCAATTGAATCGCAGACATCAGAGTGTCGGTAAGAGAAGACTCCGGAATCCTTTCTTCCAAAGATAACCGCTAATATGTTGAGCCCGTTTCTCATTCTCCATTCAAATGGTCAGACAGTTTTACTTTCGCGGTAGGCGCGACCGAGTATGAAGCGAATGCCATTGGGCTGACCGAAGCTCGTAGAGGTTTAAGAAACAGTCTGCTGATAAAAAGTGCGACGCCCTTAATTAAGTATTGCCCGTTATCGAACGTATTTACGCTGATCTACTTGTAATTTTTACTCTGTATACAGCACGCAAACGCTCACAAACTCCACTATAATTAGTTCGTTCATTTCTCTGTACGGCCACAATTTTCGTTTTCTTCTCGCTAAAATCTCTCACCACAATCCAGTGGGACGCAACTTTGCCGCGAGGTTACGCGACGTAGTTGTACTGATTGGCGTTGTCCCAGTCTCGTTCCATGTAGTCTCTATCAATTAGGGATTCGATTCGTTTCTTCAAGTCAGCAGGCTGTTCAAATATTACAATATTATCTTAATATTCAATATATGTTCTACGAATTTGAGCTTTATTGCAGAGCTATCATACCTTTACGGGGAATTTGAGTTGATTATACAATTCACTTATAAGAAGATTATGCGTCAGAGTCTTTCTCATTTTCATAATTCTAACTATTGCTGCATCAATCTGGTACTGTCTGTCTTGGTACACTCTTTCTTCCGTAGCTTTCTGTTCCTCATTCTAATGAAAAAGTTAATAGTGGTCGTTTTAAAAAGAACGTGTTAATGTTGTTTTGGAGAAAAAAACTCACCGTTTCCTTCATCTGTATCTGGTTGATCTTAATTCTAAAGAGTTTGTTGGTGAATTCGGCATTAAAGACGAATCTGTCATTGTCGGCAACATCGCGACCTTTCGGATTCTTCTGAAGCACGCGAGCTTTACCGCAGGCCAGTGATTGTAAGGTTCGCCTTAACTCACCATCCTCGATATTTGTTGCTGCCTTGACTTCCTCAAATGACATATTATCCGCCTCGTTGAAAAGAATGAGTACCAGAGCTTGGAACAACGAAACTTGCAATTCTTTGTTACCCTACCAGAAAAAAAACCAATCGCTTGAGTGCCGAAAACTTTTGGAAATCTGATTTAAAAGCTCAACGTTACCTGATTGAACCAGGCCTTTAAAACACAGTGTCCAAGAGTCGGTTGCCATTGCAGCTTTCTGCCGCTGTGCTTTCCCAGATAAAACTTATTGAAAATATCTTGATACTGGACCATTTCAGGCGGCAGCGTCACCTCCATCACGGGATAAGTTGGCCAGTAACCCATCGTGAGTATAGAAACGGTGAGATCAAGATTGCTAGCAATCAGCTCATTTTGCAGATTACCCGAATACTGCTTGAATGCGATGTTAATGTCTTTGCTCAGCTCCATATCTTTGAACATACCCTCGAGCTTGCTAGTGAAACCGCCACCACACTCCTGTTTCAGTTTCGACAGCATGGACTTCTCGGCGTCGACCGAAGCCGATTTACCAACAAGCAGTCGTTTCGCCAAATCTTTCTTGTAGAAAGCTTCAAATACATCCTTTCCATGGATGAAACGGAACAAGACCATAATTTTGTCGAGCAGCCGTTCGAGCTCCTCCTCTGTCGCCTCTTTGTTACCTGCGCGAAGCTTGCAATCCACGAATTTGGCTAGGGATAGGAGAAGAGATTTTAGATATGTACTTTGTAAAATAAGTACAGGCTTGTATTTTTCGCCAAAAAAATTCTTACCTATAAGTTCAGCTGGTTTGTTAGCTCTCTGGTTGATAAACGCCTCGAAAGCCTCCTTCAAGCTGTTGCCAAACTTTTCATTTCTGTGAAAGCACGTGTTGACGATATTATCCATTTTGTCCTTGAAGTCTAAAAGTTCCTGAACCATGGTCTTATCCTTCTCTGGATCTATGACTATAGTTTTGCCTCGTTTCTATTAAGTAGGTAAGATAAAAGTATATTATTTATATATCCTTTACTCTTCAATGAAGTCTAATGAAAGAAGGAAGACTTACCTTTATATAACTGTTGAAATTTAAACAAAGCTCCACTAAACCATTCTTTATACGACTGTACAAGTTATATAGCAAGGACAAGTCGCTAATTCTGTTTTCATCTAGTAATCCACTCAGACCCTTTTGCAAAATGCTGGTAATGTGCTCAGATAACAATTGCTTCTCCACTGTGTGTATTAAGGACCACCTAAAAAAAAAACAAAAATATTACTTAAAATACCGTTTAAAACTTGTATCAACTTTACTTAATAGAAACTACGATATCTACTCATCTATATATGAATATCTAAATAAATTTAAAAATAAAAAATACAAGGAAGACAATCGCGTACTTTGTCGAGGTATCAAGATAATGAAGCAGTCTCTCGTTCTCTTCTTGCAGACGCTTGTCGACGTGGGCAAGATATTCAGGCACGTCGTGCTCCTGCATGAGTCTCTGACCCTCGGCGGCATACAGCCTCTCGGTGGCTACAAGGAACTTGGACTCAAACGCGTCCTGATAGATTTGCAAATCGGACAGCATGCGTAGCAATGACTTGAGCAGGGTGCGATCGACGGTGTCGCCCTGACGCTCCTTCTCGATCAGCATCAGTAGACCCTCGACAGTGCGCGTCTGTACCAGGTTGTTTAGCACTATGTGCAGGCGGAATAGGTAAAGACCCATGTCCCTAAAAAAGTGAAAGATTACACAAGACATGTTTAATTTTAAAAGAAATATGTTGAACTATTTGAATTACAATTATGCTTATATCAAATGTTTTACCATATAGAGGAGATGGTAGGATTCTGCAAAACATATGTTCTATCTAAGTAAAGAAATATACTCCTAATCATGATCATCTGCCTGCAGTGGGACTGCCAGCACTCGTTCATTTTTTTCAGAAAAATGTGTCGGTCCATAGATTCAGCTATAAATTGCTCTATGTTAGCCTTGACATGAGTTTCCACCAGGACTGTCAAGTTGCTGTAGAGAGTTGATGCCATTTTGTGACTGCACATGTTCTCCACAGCTTTGTAAAGTTCCTCCAAGGAATAACGTATACTTTTACTGGTTTGTATGGCAACTACTGCCTCTCGAAGCTTCTCCCATGTTTCCTCTTGATAGTTTTCAGGAAGTTTTGGTTTATCTAAAAGGATAATTGAAATATTTATAATGAATTTGTACATACTAGTTTTAATCACTAATTACTGCATAATGAAATGCCAAACAGATAATTAGCAATTACATAATCATGTATGTTATAACAAAAATGAATTTATGTTTGTTAAGTCAACAAAATTTTGCTTCTTAATACAATTTTTATTTAAAAAAATGGATATAATGTTAATACTAGTTGTAGAAACATGACACATAAATTTGCAAGGTCTTTGTCTTGGCAAAGAATTTTCAAGGTAGGCAATCTTTTAATTCTTTTCTAAAATTGGAACCTGAAAGCAAATTCTTGACCCCCCAAATAATTACTCAGCATTAATCTTTATTTTTAAACTTTCTATATTTTTTGCTACGAATCATTGACCTCAGAAATTAAAGATTGTTTTTTAAAAGAAATTTAGCAGATGATTTAAAAATAGTTCTTCCGTTACTTGTAAATATAAAAACAATTAAAAAAAATGTTATTATTGCAAAATAGAATGTACTTCCACTACTTTTTTCTTGTGATACAACATATTTCACAATTTTTACTCAATCTCTAGGAATCAACCAAGCTTTACAGTCAACAAATCCCATGGATAGTTTTGTCAAAATCATAACATGTCAAAGATTCAAATGAAACAAGTACCTTTAAAATTCTTGATGATAAGTTTCTTGGCAGTGCCGGGTTTTCCAGTGGTCAGACTCTGCGTGATCTTGTTCACGCCATTAGGATTAGCCACAGCCAGTGAAAAATTTGGTCTCTTGTTTTGCGCATTGGCCGGAGAGGCGGCAGCAGCTGCCTCAGCCATGGTATTGTCCAGAGCCTCTGGCTCGCCGGAGTGATGGAACCTAGGTCGCTTGGCAACTGTAACGCAGGAGGACTGCTGCTGTTGCTGACGATGGTGGCTGTAGTCGGTAGCCAGAACCTGAGAGCTCCTACCCAACCTGGACATATGAGCTCATTGCCCAGCCAACGGGCTTGGAGTTCTAGCTGCTTTGTGATGGATACTTTCACAAACCTAGTCTTCCCTTGACTCCTGCAGCACACAGCTGTTCTTCTCCTTGGTGAGCTGAGTCTTTCCTCTCTCCTAACCTCGCAACCGTAAGTAGTAAAGCCCAGGAACACGCGCGACTCCGAGAAGTGAGTTTTTTAACCTCTACCTCCTCTTCCTCTCCTCGGTTCCTGATGTCTTTTCACTAATATACTCACACGGACACTGTGCGCGTGCTCTCTATCTTTCTCTCTCTTCTCTTTTGTCGAACTATATATCCTCTCTATAATATATATATATATTCGAGAGACTCATACACAGAGTGAGCCTATATACACATACTGCGAAAGGCTCTGAATTTTTCTCTCTCGGAGGAAGAAGCTGCTGCAGCGACGACGGATTTTTCTGGACGTTTGATGCTCGAAGCAACTATATATTATATTTGCTTATATGCGGCGACGATACACGCAAGTTGTGATGATTGTGTTGTGTGCGTCAATTATTTTATTATATGTATACTACACACTAAAAAGAGGTGGTGCGCTATACTATATTATAGGTATACTCGGAGTCCACACACGCTTACGTTTTCCCCAATGTGAATAAATCCAAAGTCAAGCACGTCGAGTAGTATATACGGGATATACATATGTATATATGCCATATAGGTATATATATTATATATAGGATAAAGGCTCGCGAAACACGAAACACGCGTGCGCGCCGCGAGTTTCTTCAACGTGATAGCAAACTTAAACTTTAGATTATACTTACTTATTATTTTATTTTTGATTGATGCTCTTGCTGTTATTATACGTACATAATAATAATAATTAAACATTATAAATATTTAATGTTTTGTTTTTTTATTAAAGTGGGCATCATTATTGCTATAATTATATACATATAGTGTATGAATATATAGTATTCCGTTTGGTCCGTTAGGCCGAAATGTATGTATATGTATACGTGTATGCTAGTAGTATATGTATAAGGAAATAAAAAATAAATAAGTAGGATTATAATAGGTGTATATAGTAATATAATTTTATAATACTAAATTTCAGTTATCAGTAATTAATTTAACAAATAATGCCGACAATTTTTAGGATAAATTTTTAATACGAGAAAAAAATTATGAATACTTTTTTACATACAGATAATGATTCATCCACTGGCAAAGACTTTTTGGATAATTGGATCGCATATTACCTATAATATTATATTATAGGTATTATTATCCCACACTCACGATTATAATCCCCTCTCTCGGTTTCATAATACAATAATACATGTTGTCCCACCCCATCCGCACCTATGATTATAATAGTAACCCAAAAAAGATCAAGCTGATAAAGCAATGCCGGCAAAATATCGTGATTTTGCTGATATGATGCTATCAAGTAAAATGATTCTTTTATGACTTGACTTTGTTACATGCAGTTTGAAATATACTTTTTCGAAATGCCCGCAGTCTGCTTTCGGGTGCGTGCGCCGCGACGAAGGACACCTAACCTAACAGTTGTTTTTCTTTTGTCAACTTGTCATGTCTTCGTCTGCTTCGCCTGATGGTTAGGTATGCCTATGCGATTCTCCTGATGATCATTTTTTCCTAAACAGCCAAAGAGAAGAGTGATTTTGAAGTGAAAAGATAGAATGTCCGACGGTATATTGCTCCCACCGGGCTTGGAGCACTCGTTTGTCCAAAGACACAACACCAACAATTTCTCCGAGTATCGACAAAATCACAATGCAGTATCGCAAAAAGCTACTCATCTGAATGGAAAAGCCGACAAAAACACAAGGCCGAAAAAACGAAAGAAAAAGAAGAAGAAAAAGCAGAGGAGTACAAATGAGAACCTAAATGATTCTGGAACTGCAAACAATGAGCCTGAAGCAGAAATTGAATATATCCAAGATATACCAACTGTCAGCGATCTCGAGCCTATGTATAGGCAGTTTGCTAAAGTTTTTGAAGCGTTCAAACTGGTTGAACCTGAGAAAGTGAATGCCGATGGAGCTGAAGCTATCAGTCAATATCCACCGTTGAGTGCAGCTGCTGCGGCTGCTGGTGCTATTGCCAGTAAGCTCGGACAACTTGTCGATGAGTACGAGGAAGATATACAAGCCCAACAGCATCAACAACAGCAGGCTGCAGGGGAGAATGGTGTCCCACGCATTTCTAAGAGAAAATTAAAGAAATTAACAAGGCTTAGCGTAGCTGAACTTAAGCAGCTAGTTGGAAGACCCGACGTTGTGGAGATGCATGATGTCACTGCAAGAGATCCCAAGCTGTTAGTTCAACTAAAAGCTCATCGAAACACAGTGCCTGTTCCTAGGCATTGGTGTTTCAAACGCAAATATTTACAGGGTAAGAGAGGTATTGAGAAACCTCCATTCGACTTACCTGCATTTATAAAACGCACAGGTATAACTGAAATGAGAGCAAGTCTGCAAGAGAAAGATGAGTCCAAGACTCTCAAGGCTAAAATGAGGGAAAGAGCAAGGCCCAAGTTGGGTAAAATTGATATTGATTATCAGAAACTGCACGATGCCTTTTTCAAGTGGCAAACTAAACCCAGAATGACCATTCACGGAGATTTGTACTATGAAGGAAAGGAGTATGAAACAAGGCTAAAAGAGAAGAAACCTGGTGAATTGACAGATGAATTAAGAACAGCTCTGGGTATGCCGATTGGACCCAGCTGCCAAAAAGTTCCACCACCCTGGTTAATTGCAATGCAGCGTTATGGACCTCCACCGAGTTACCCAAATCTGAAAATCCCAGGCTTAAATGCTCCAATTCCTGAAGGCTGTGCCTTTGGTTACCACGCTGGAGGTTGGGGTAAACCTCCAGTAGATGAGACTGGCAGACCGCTATATGGTGATGTCTTTGGAATGGCCAGAGCTCCAGGAGGTGATAATTTGGATGAGGATATTGACAAAGGAATGTGGGGAGAGCCAGAGTCAGAATCATCTGGAGATGAAGATGAAGACGATGAGGAGGAAGAGGGTGGTGATGAAGAAGGTATAGTATATCACAATTTTTTTCATGTATTTGTCCAATTAATTTATTATAAAAATGTAATTTTAATGATTGGATAATATATTTACAGCTAAGGAAGATGCCACTGGCCTTGTTACACCTGGGGCTGAAGGTCTTATCACTCCCAGTGGTATTACATCCATACCTGCTGGATTGGAGACACCAGAAACCATTGAGCTCCGAAAAAGAAAAATTGAGAGTGAAATGGAAGGTGGTGATACTCCTGCCTTATTCACAGTTCTTCAAGAAAGAAGGACTGAAAATCTGGGTTCAAGCATGATGGGCAGCACACATGTTTATGATATGACCGGTGCTGGTGGACAGGCACCACCTTCGGTCATAGCTGCGCGACGTGGTGTGATTTCTACGTCTGAAGTCCGAGCAACCGAAAGAGAAGGAGCCGTCGAATTGGCTCTTGATCCTAGCGAATTGGATTTAGACTCTGAAGCCATGGCTTCTCGTTACGAAGAAACAATGCGGAATCGTCAGGCTTTGCGACGAGAAGATTTATCTGATATGTTGCAAGATCACGTACAAAGACAAAAGGTAATTAACTAACGTTAAAATAGTTTTACATTTGGATCTCAATATTAGTTTAAACCTAATACACTTATTTTTGTTTTACAGAGCAAACGAAAACGCCAACAGACTCAAGATACAAAATCTTCAAAGAAATATAAAGAATTTAAATTTTAAAAATAATTTTTCTAATATGCCTAGAAAAATTTAAATTAGTGTTGTGCAATATTCTGTAGGTATACCTAATAAATTCATTAGGTAAATTATTTATTTAATAGATCTCATTAGTTCCTAAATATTAAAAAACACATGATTTAAATGAACAAATTTAGGAAAAGTATTAAAACATAAGTTTATTGTAGCAAGGTATTTGCAAATAATTTATTTCGTGTAGATCGTTAAAATATAATGAGTAATTTTATTAGTATAAAATATGTATTTCTATTTGTAAAAATTTTAACTATGGACTTTAAATCTCTGTATAATGGACGCAAACAAAAGCATCGTAATAAATTTATACGTTCTCTCGACTTGTCAGTTGTCCCACAGTTTCTCTCTTATTAAATCTTCAAATTTAACGTCATTGACCGTCAATTTACGTTGCGAATTTAAGAGGATAAGGAAACGAACGCGACCTGATATTATAGTGTTTTGGTTTTCCTGTTTATTGCACGGACTTAGAATATATGTATGTATGTATGTACTCTATAAGTCCGTATGATATTGTCGAATTGTAGTGTGGACACAGTGTTTACGTTGGTTATTCGTAAAAGCATTGCTTTGGAACATTAAGTAGATTATAGTTTGTTTTAATAAATAGTTTTAGAGACGACTACAAGTATTCATCAGAAGTTCTTTTTCTATTTTATATTTTAGGATCGTAGACAGATTAATATTTTTTTAAATAGTATATTATAAAGTTGTGCAAATACGATTATATCAAATAGATATGGAAGACCTATTGGAATCGGAACAGCCAAACGTTGGAAAAATCATCAACGATTTCAATAAAAACGCAGCGAAAATGGCACAGAAGAAAGGTACTTATGTACATTTTATACCTAATACCTACAGAATTTTTTTCATTTAATGCTTCGATTGCACTTTAATTTTTCACGTTCGTTTACAGAAAATACGTTGATCAGTTTTACCATGAAGGCGACAGCTCGCGATCAAGACAAAAATATTATGATATCAAAACTTAAAGGAGGTAAACGTACACAAACGTAATAAATTTAATAGGTTTATTACATACATTAATTCATGCAATATTTTCAGAAATCGAACAATATTTGGATAAAGTGACTCTCTTAGAAATGGAAAACGAAGTGAAGGAACAGTTACTTCAAGAAAAAGATGAAGAACTTAAGGATTTGAAAATTGATGTACATACTTTATACATTTATTATTTGTATAATATAAGTGTATTAATCGATATAATACTAAACTTTCGTTATAAATTTAGATCCAAAAATTGAAAGCCTTGCTGCTGGAACAGAAACAATATGAATCGTCAAAAGTCACATCGTTTATTCCGAAACCTGCTATTAATAACATTCGTAAGGACTCGCTCAGCTATAACAACAACGATTTCGAAGTCGTTTCGACATTTAGCAACATCATCGCTTCGCCGAAAAATGAAGTGGTAATAACGACGAATCATCATTCGGTCGTGTCCACGACTTCCGATATTCCAGATGCTGAACTTGCAAAACCGAAGTCTACTAAACTAAGGTAAGCATATCCATCATTTAGCTTTTGAATAAATATTAAAAGTTGTTATTTATGCCTATATTGATTTTTTCAGACGATCATTTAAAAAAACAAAAGATCCGAGCCAGATATCCAACGTGAGTTTTTCATTGAATTTTTAGAAAACAAATACTTTTTTTACATTTTTGATCGTTTATGCATTATTTTTCTTTCAGCTTGTATATAACTTTCGCAAAAGGGTAGCAAAATCAAAATGAAAATTATAGCAATAGTTTAAAGTATAAAAACAGATAATTATTGCAAGAGCTGGTCTCTTTCTATCTTCTATTATATGACAGTAACATTTTTATTATGCTTTTAGCTTTTCACTTTTTACTCGTTAACTAGTCACCATTTTTTATGTATGCACAATTTTCTAACAGTTTTTCTTACGATTATAGGAGAAATAAATGAAAAATGCATTTGAAAATAATAATCACTGCAAAGTTACCTATTTATTTTCGAATCCTAGTCACGTGCTCTCTTGTCATGATGCGTGCGCATCTCCAACCGGCTCTGTGAAAAAGAGGTAAAAAAAAGATAAAAACAATTTTGTAAACATAACCTATACTGATAAATAGTACATACAAGAATATTGCAAGACTGTATCTTACACCGTGTGTACAAGACGAGATTCAAGAGTGCTGTAGTGTAGTATAGCACCACACATATGAATTTGTAAAGTTTGTAGTTGATAGTTTGTTACTTATATTTATTGTTGTTATCGTAATGCCACCGAAGAAAGCCGCAGCAAGTGGTGGTGCCAAAGCCGGAAAATCGAAAGGCGGCGGTGATGATGGTGATAAAGGAAAGGGAGAAAAGAAAGGAGGAACTTCTGTTAAGGTTATAATTTATAAGTAATTATGACTTGAAAAATGCTGTAATCTAGGTTATTTTAATTTTTATACAAATCTAATGTTTTATAGGTTCGGCACATACTTTGCGAGAAACAATCGAAAATTTTGGAGGCCATGGAAAAACTGAAAGCTGGACAGAAATTTAACGAAGTTGCTGCCACTTATAGTGAAGACAAAGCCAGATCTGGTGTACGTATAGAACTTAATTCAAACTTATTTATAGTATTATCACTTGGTTTACTTGCCAAAGATCTTATATGTAAAATTCTAATTATAAATAAAGTATAATTTGCAAAATACACAAGACATTGCTATTTATATAATTTAAATTATTTTTAAATATAATGTTTCAAAATCATAAGAATTAATTTTTACAGGGTGATCTTGGATGGATGACGAGAGGTTCGATGGTTGGTCCATTTCAGGAAGCAGCGTTTGCGTTACCTATATCTAGTCTTGGCTCTCCAGTCTACACAGATCCACCAGTCAAAACGAAATTTGGTTACCACATCATCATGGTGGAGGGAAAGAAATAAATAACTTGGTACTTACATATATTTTTAATTAATTTTGTTTAATAAAGATTTTTCTTGTATAAAAAAAACTACAAACATTTCTATCGTCGTACGATTGACAATCGCGTGTAATATATATTTTTACTTGAGATTACATTAATATACAAAAATATATAGAATAGTTAATGATAACCACAACACACATTCAACATAAATACTTCATCATTTTATCTCGATTATTGTCGCTCCACTAAATACTACGAGGGAAGGATGTCTTGTCTGTCAACGTGGAAATAAATAACTGTCTGCTCAGTCGCGGCTCACGTCTATGGCGATTTTAACGAGTTTGCCTCGAAGAACCAAGGCATTATAAAGATAACGACGGAATGTCGAAGCTTATTCGAAAGATCCTCTGTAGCCACCCATCAGTCTCGCATCTACGATTGGCCACAACCCATCAAACGAAATACACAATTATTTTGCTTCATTGAATTGTGACGAAACGTCGATAAAACAGCGTGTGACTTTGAAAATCCAAAATTTCAGGTGATTCGTCGATTTAGACGCGGATGTTGGGGTTGGTGAAGCGCACGTACTTCAGGAGAGCGTCGTTCTCCTCGCAGACCCAGGGTTTCTTGTGGTGGCAGGCAACGTCGTGCCAGTTGACACCGTCGTTGTAGAACTGGTTCAGCACAGCCAAACAGTTTTCGGGTGCTCCGCCTTGGATAGCCTCACGGTTGTCAGGTTGGGGTTTGCCAATGCTGAAGTGAAACAACGTTCGTTAGACATTGGCCTCTTAAATACCAAGTCAAGAGATATTGTTTAAAAAATGGATAAACTTACCCTCCGCTCTCGGACCAGTCGTTCTGGTTGCGGTCGGTCGTGGGAGCGAGCTTCTGGAGCTCAGCAGTCCAGAACCAGCCGTTGATCTGGAGAGGCTGAAGATCAGGCCTGTCACAGCCCTTGAAGTCGCAGAGACGTCCGGATGTCCAGATGTACTTGACTTTGTCTATAATCGATAAAAGAATACGTTACAAAAACTTGTTTACCAACTGTCCAGAGACAGCAGCAAAATTATGATTTAAACATTAAATTACTTTGTACGAGGCGGCTCTTGATGAACTCGTTCTCGGCTGAAGTCTCGAGGGAAACTAGGTCCATGCAACGCTGTCTGCAGAAGTTCCTACCGGTCAACCAGTCGACCTCTTGACCTGCAGTGCGTGGATCCGCCCACGAGTAGAAATAACCCTTGCCGTTGAAACGTTCATGAATTGTTCCTAGAAAAAGAGAAAATACATACTGTTCAGATTTTGTTTTACAAATAATTAAAATACCTTAAACAATTAATTCTACAATTAAGATCGATTCTAATAATCAATGAAAATCGACAGGTATCCCATGAGGCTAACAAGAGCGTGTCGGCGAGAAATCCGACACCACATCAGCTCATTAGAAGACTCGCTGCATGAAGAAACTTTCTTTCTTTCTTCTCTCGGATCGTAATTTATGCACTATTTGTTTGGACTACTGAATCGATGCTCAGCAGCGCGAGTCAAAGTCGGAACAAGTATAAAGGAATTCCCATATAATTCCCTTGTTGCCCCGCGAGAAAGTTGAGAAACTCGCCATTAGCGCACGTCTCTTTCCCGCTTTGTGGATCTTCCTACGGAATATTATACAAACAGAAATCGTTAAGTTTAAGATGTGAGGAGTTGTTATACTAGTCATTCGAAAAGAGAGACTCCGAGCGTTAGAAAATTTATGGTATGTAAATGTCGTTAAAGTCGGCTACGAACTTCTTCTGTGTATATACGTATATGAAAACTGAACCATTTTTTTTATCGGTTATGCACTTTCGCTTCGGATATAATTCGCGCTGCTGCTTTCAGGAGCAGCAAGTGTATTATAACGAAGGGCCGTAAAAGCTGCGCGTCTGACACACATTCGAAAAATTTTTACGTGCAGCCCGGCACTTTCGCTTAGGGAAATCGCGACGACCCCTTTGGTATATGTATATGTATATATACGAGAGTGACCTACAGAGAGGAGAGAAAAAGTTTGGTCGTGTGATGCGTGCGATGTGAGAAATTTGTAAGACACCTGCAGCGATGCGGTCTTGGTTCGATGGAATTTTTCGTGTTTGTGTGTGTGTGTGTGAGCATACATGTAAGATCGTTTTCTCTTCTTACTTTCTTCGGAGGCTTCGTGGTTTGTTACGGGGTGAATTTATGATGTTCCTTTGAGAAAACGGGACTTGTTTTGCGTTGGAATATCGATGGTACAGTGAGTTTTGTGTTTATCTTTATGTTACATCGGGTGAGCGGAATTGTTTAATAACTGGATTTAACATTTTTTTGTTTATTGTTTTCAGTCAGCGTAATTTTATACAGTTCGTGACAAATCGAAATTGATTGATAGATTTCACAAGAAATTGATTATACCTTCGTTTTGATTTCTTAAAAATCTTTTTACTTGTAAGAACAACCGTCGCTTACTTATCCATTACGAAAAAATACTTATTTTTGAAGAAAATTAAAAGTACCTATATATAAATAAATAAGATTCAAAGTAGCCCGACGCAATACCAACATGGACCGAAAAATCGTGGTCACGCATGTGACCCAGAGCCGCGCAAAAATGCGGCGCTTTCCCAAAGCTCATCGTGGTATGCGCAGTTAGCCGCTGTGTATGTGTCATCTCATTGGGATTCCGCTCGCGGAAACTCGAGAAAGTCGACTTTTTCTTCTCATCCTCTCGTATATAGGTACGGCGAACGCTTCGCTTATGCGATCGGAGAAAGGGGTGTCGTTACAAGTGCGACGAATTTATGGTGTGAATTCGATTAGTTATGCGTCGTGTGTCGAGAGGAAAATCGGTTGACCCTTTTTTTACTTAAAATAAAATAGAGTGTTCACCGATCCAAGTCTATGCGATACATGGTCTATAGAATCGTTTGGAGCATTACTGCGTACTTTTACAATTTTTGTGTTATCGTTCCATTACATGCAAATTTTTAATTCAATTATTTATAATGAGCTAAACAAAAAGTTAATTATATTTCAATTGTATTATGACTATAAATTTTTACAAAGATTATATTGATGTATGCAATATTAAAGATTTCATTCAATATGAATATCAAAGCTAACCAGTATACTACTGAGACTCACCAAAAAAGGCATACCCCAGAAACGTGGCATATAGCCCATCTCAAATTGCGATTTTCGATGACCCGAGATCAATCGCTTTCACACACGCGCGCGCGTGCGACCATAAAAATCATCGCCGGATGTGTATTTCGCGCTTTCTATTGGGATCACGAATCGCGTTTGACGGCTGAATTTGTAATACGTGAAAGTGTCGTCGTCTTATAGCATTTGATCGATTGACCCTTTCAAACTTCCGGCGTCTGCGCAATTACGCTCTGCATAAAGGATGACGTCTGTATATGTTCAGGAAGAGATGAGATTTACGAGAGATCGTGACAGGTGTGCTCAGTTTTAATACTCCGTAACGACGTGAGATTATCTTCTGGAGTAGGTATATATAAAAGTGTTTTTCGTTGCAAAGCTTATTATTATACGCGATCATTTTTCTAATTACAGCAGAGTGTAATATACAACGACGCGAAAACTTAATCGGGAAAACGAAAGTGAACAGAGACACATAATCGGTGCGCAATACTCTTTTCCGGAATAACAGACGATCCGGGCGTTGCAACGAGTCGTGAGAAAAAGGCGACAGTTCTAATTTGTTCCGTTGCGTTTATGCCTGAGCTTCTTCACCTTTTTTTTTAAGTTTGAAGAAGCAGGTGTTGCAGAAACAATAGCTTCGTTAATGGAAATTGCTCTTGGCAGAGTAAATTGGCTTTTGTTTTTTCTTCTTCTTCTTTTGCAAGAACGGGGTTTATTTATTTGCATTGCGCGGGCGAGTCGCTTTAGATCTTATGGGTTTGAGAGATTGTTTCATATTAGACGCAATAAGTAGATAATGCTGGGTGTGGTAAGAAGCGTGTATTTTATGTTTGCGATAACATCTTGCTGTTTGTTGAATTATTACAGTCTTTATTTTAATACTTCATATAATTTAAGTAATATGAAGTATTAATAATATATAATCAGTTTGTCATAACAAACAAATATGTGAGTTAGAAAAATTAAGAAAAATTCAAGCAAAATAAATTAATAATATAACTGAGGTTTTTAAAACCCTGTAAAAATCTAAATATATATACTTACTTTGGGCACATGCAGCAGGAATTGGTGGCTCGAGAACGCGACCACCTGGCTGTTGGGCTGCCGCCAGAGCGACGAAGACTCCGCCGAGGACGAGGAAACGCAACATCTTGATGCTGCCTATTACTTTGGTGCTACTATATACCTGCAAACCGAGATTTAACTGATGTTGAAAAAGTGATTTTATATGTAAGAACGATATCTTATTTGTATAAATTATTCATGCTTGTAAAAATGAATTATTTATTAAAGATTGTTGGCTATTCCGATTGTTATCAATGCTGATAGTACAACTAACGCGGAAAATTGTTCTGCGCGTGACGTTTTCATTCATAAATCCGCGCGTCTTTGTAATATCTACAAATGAATCTATCCTTTAAGAAAAATTTCTTTCTTCTAACTTAGAACAACTTCGAATCACTTCCTTACATTTATTTACCATATGTAGCCATGTGTAATTTTCTTTATGGTGTTAATTCCAAGGCTATTTGAACACAAATTATCAATGCTATATACTAATATACTAACATTTTTTTTTAGATACGAAAGATCAAATCAGTTCATCGGACACACCCTTCTGAAATTCAGAGTAACCATCAATAAAATTCTAATCACCGAATTTAACGTAAAAACATAAAAGACGTTTATAGGATTCATCGACGTGTATACAGCAGGCATCAGCTCCATAGCTTTCTTTCGAACCGGTTCCTCGCGCGCGTGTACACAGCGTCGCGTTTTCGAGGTACCGAAGATTATATACGGTTGACTAGATTTTTTTCTCATTTCGTGATTCAACGATGATCAGAAATGGTTCGCGGAACTGTTGTATAATTCGACCTGCTTGTGAGATTTAAATCGAGGTCGGTTTGGATTTCTAAGCACGGAAAAAAGTTTGAAGTTTATTTTTTTATCTATTTGTTAGAGAAAATCAAAGATTAATATATTCGACATTTTTTAAAAAATTATAATAAAATTATCCTTTATAAAGGTGATGAAAATGAAGAAATTCCTAATATTCCCTATTTTGTATTGATTAGCGCCAAAATTATTTTCATCACCTTTAATTTTTAATATAAATTTACTCATGTTATATCATCGTTGAATTTTCTCAAACAAAGACGCACTCCATGCCGATTTTCCGTAAAACTTTTTCAAACACTTTTCGATTTCTCACACGAACCTATATTGTATAAAAAATAAAATGAAATGAAACTATATCCCCCTGAAAAAAATAATCCTTTCTACATATAAAACACTGGTTTAAAAAATACACTGTTGAATAGCACACTGTATGTAAAAAATCCCTTGCGCAAAAGTAAAGCTCGTCACATCGTACCTGAAGAGAGCGATGCTCGATCGACGACGTTCGCCGGTGAACTACAGCGCAGCCGAGTCTGCGGTACCTCTATATATACACAACGCGCCGCTTCTTCTTCTTTTGAAGTCCTGTCGCCGGCGAACGCCGTGTACAATGGGCGTTAGAGTGCTACACGAGCCTCGAACATTCGGATGTGATTGAATTTTATTTATTTTTTTTTAACTGCCTTACAGGGGTTGTATTTTGGTTTAGTTTTATTGTTTATTGCGGAGTGACTACGTGTATAATATTTTGTTGCTGAAATCAATTGCAAGATGCTGTGTGTGATTACTGATTATTCGAACATGTGTTCAAGAATTCGCAAGCAAAAACCTCTACAATCTAATACTTATTTAATATTTAATTTATTTTCGTTTTAACTTTTTAATTTTCATTTACAAAGAAGTCGTTATATATCGTTTTCCACAAATCTCAATTTTCACATGCCTGACAAAATTAATTTTCATTCACTTAAAAGCTCGTTCACAACCGTGATCTTACTTCACGTAAACATTAAAAATGTAACCCCTGAAATACTCCGAAACAATGAATTACCCCTTTTTCCAGCCTCGCCTATACGGCTTCTTCCGAAAGACATTCGGTCAGTTGCTCAAGGCACACAATCACGTGCATCGTAAACCAAATTTATTTGGCAATCCTTGGGATTCTCCGATTGCTAAGTAGTTTTCTCAAATAACCAGATACCATCGCGATACACTCCGCAGACTTTTGTATCTCCATTATACATGTATATAGCCTCATCGTTTCCGCGTTCGCTATAAAACGGAAAATTGGTGCGGTTTCGTTTCGAGAAAACCGCAACAAATATATGTCGCTTATAACGCAATGTCTGTGTATATTGTTGTAACCGTCGGCGCAGCCAGGTAGTATATTCTATAAAAAAAATAATAATTGCTGTGTATGTTTATAATTATAATTTCCGGTCATCATTTCTCGATTAATTGGCGTGCGAGTGTATTAGCCGCGAATGAATCAAATGCGTTCGATGGTGCGTGTAGTATTATAATAGAACCGCACCGCGAGTGAAAGCGATAGGAATTTCAAATTCCAAAGAACTCAATGAATTTTCCTCCTCCGATCGATGTCGTTTAGGTAAAAGTGTTTACGCGTCTCTAACTCTTCTCTAATTGCTTTTCGGTGAACGTCGAATAAGCAATTAAAACTTCAGAAATTATAATAGACGGTATGATGTATGTATGTATATATACACGTCGCGTTAATTATATGCGGGAGAGGTATATTTGATTGTCGTGATTTTGCGACGAAATAGTGTAGAATCCTTCAACAAAGGATGCACCTCTTCTCGCATTCAAGGACGTACGTGATTATTCGCACGTGATCGGCTTAGCTTCGCCGAAGTGCCGTCGTCTGTTACGATATATAGCGGGGGGACCATGTGAATTTCGATCACATTGAAATATTTTTCGACTGATTCGACGATGTTCCCTTTTTTTCTAGAACTTTTCTAGATGTTGCATTTGATGAATTTTTAGTAGATTTTGAAAGTGATCTTTTGACTGCGTGCATGTACAAGTGTTGTTAAATATTTATTATTGTAATATAAACGTTAAATATATATTTATTCTTTTCTAAGAATCTTATATCAATGCATATAATTGACAAAAAATGTTTATAAGATTCACATAGTTTTGAATCTTCTTGCGTATATAATTATAAAAATAAAATCGGCAACAAAATATATAATGAAACCGATTTTAGGTATATCCGATCTTAAAAGCCTCGTCCAAAAATCGAACCACTATATGCACCAAATCTCAGGTCAGCAAACAAAAGAGCAAGTGCAAGCAGGTGCGAGTATACATAGTGGGGGGAAAGGTGGTATACAGTTACCGGTCTCTTTCTCTCGCACGTATATTATTCCGGCGGCCGATTTTCACTCTCGAGCGCGCGACTTTTCATGTCCGCACGTTCTCGTGACTCTCGATCGTCCGAGGATGATAGGACGATATTTCGTTGTTATGTTTTCTCGCCGGGTCCCACAGCGTGATGAGAAAAGGTGGCAGGTTATATTAATCCTCTCTCGTGACCGGATGAATTGGATGAAAGTGTTATTAAGCTGCGAGGGAGATCGGTTGGGTGAATCGCAATAAGTGGATGAAAGTAAAAATATCCGATGCTGTTGCTCTGATTTTTCTTTTTTTTTCATATTGTGTTGTTTTGTGTATGAAAATAAATAAAATGTAAATGTAGCACCGATCGTATACAGATATAATTACTTAAAAATTTAAAAAAAGAATAATACATCGCTCGAACTCAATTAAGCCAACTTCGACAACTCCTTCCATCGCCGAGTCAAAAAACAAATCGGCGATGAAAAACTTTCTCTCCGCCAACCGATTTTTTGTTTTCATATATTCTCCTTCCCTTATCTTAATAATATTTTCAATGCAAATTTACAAAGCGAATCGTCGGCGGAGAAAGTCCCCGGAGAAAAATAGGCGAATTACAATGACAAAAGGATGGCTTGCGGCATCCATTTGTCAAAGCAATTACTACGATAGTCGCGATAACGCTTAGAGTATAGGTATAAGCATCGCGCAAAAAAAAATCGACAAGTACACAAGGTTTCCAAAAAGCTCTCTCGCTTTTGCACATTCCCGCGGAGACGTCCTTCTCTTATTCAGGAAACTAAACAGCGCGTTACATCACTGCTTATAGAGAATTTTACATTTTAACGCTTGGCTTGTGTATTTAAAACTCGCTCACGTACCGGTACTTTTCCCCTCGAGACGTCGTCGAGGATTTTACTCTGGCTTTTTTTTTCTTTCGTAGGAAAGTAAAAGGATCGTGTCGAGAGAGGCGCGTCGCTTGTAAGACTGAAGTTTTGTTTGTCGAACACGTGCTGGGATGAGTCAGTCGCGAAATTTGTATAATATACGATGGTTTATTGTATAGTTAGAGTATGGATATCGGTATGCATCACCTAAGCTTTTGAGTAAAATTATGGGGGATTTGTTTGCGCGATTGGTTTATTGGTCTTATGTGAATGGACGGGACTGGATTTTTGCGGAAACTTGTCTGTGTGTATCACATCTTTAAATGTTGAGTTATGTCCATTCTAATAAAAGTCTTCTCATCATTTCTAAAAATATGTAAAATAATAGATTAACTTAAGTAATGGTTTATTAAAGGTACTATATATGTACAGCTTTTGTGCCGCCACTTTAAGTAATTTTTCACGTGTACAAATGTTGTATAAATAAACTATGTATAAATATTCATATAGTCACTATATATAAGTATATATGATCGTTTAGCGCTTTACATCAACACATACATAAAATACCGATTTCCTCCTAATCCAATCGTCCCCACAAATCTCCCAAAGCTCACAAATCACTTGAAGATAACAAAAAACGGGTTTCCCATCAGCCCTAATACCAGAGAGAAAAAAAGCGAAGCCTCTTTCCCGAAACAAACATTACCTAATCTCCCCGTCGTAGATAAGTAAAAAAAATCATCTCCTCACTTTTACTCGGCCATCCAAAAAAAAGTCGTCGCTGCCGATCCCATACCGATCGAATATTCAGACGTATATATACGCGCTCGTGTCTCGGCTAATGGCATATATCTCTCTTTGCTCATTATACATACAGTCTACATATACGAATAGATACACATAAGCACGACGACGACGACGACAAACCGCGCCCATGCAAATTTCGAATATATATACCGGCTGCTTTCGATTTTCTCTATTCGTTAGCGGCGCATTAATTATAATATGTGTGCCGCTGAAAGAGGATTTCATGCTAATATAAGTAGTCGCGCGCGCGCGGCGATAACGGAAAAAATAGTTTCTTTACTGCGATGGGAGGGGAGGGGGGACTGATGGCGCGTGATTTTCGAGGATAAGACGCGTACCTGTATAGTTTGAGAGAAGATTGAAAAAGAAAGTATGAGACATCACGAGGGGATTAGTAGAGTACGCGAAAATCGGTTCGGTTGATTGACGAAGCGAAAAAGTGGTTTTTTTTTTTCTAATAGTAATGGATCTGATATCCTTTTCAGAAAGTGTATCGAGAGAATATTCACTGTAATGTATGTATAACTGTATTAGGGATTCGAACACATTTTAATAGATTTATATATTTCAGATTATTTAATTTTTAGAATATATTAGATAAGCTCGTATAGATGTGCGCAGTATATTTGCAATTGAAATCGTCAAAGAAAGCATCCACTTACTACACTTAAGAATGTTAAATTTTTCAAATCGAGTCAGCGATGATAAAGACGCGACTGAATAATCGCATCCTCGATCCGGAATATTTTAACAAGCGCGCTTCTTCAAGAAAGTATCCCATATTATATACAATATATATATACGCATCGATCGATAAGTATTAAAAAATTCGAATAAAAAAGATAATAAAAATCTCGCATCGCGTTTACAGACTCATCGGCATGTCCTAGAAAATTGATGTATTCCGTCGGTTTATTATGTAATAATAAATTTACGATTTTCTAGCGTCCCCTAATAAACATCAATATAGTAACAAAAAAAAGTGAAATCAAATGCAAATCACCGGACAATCGCTTCTTACCGATCGTCAAAGCCAATTGTAATCTCAGCTTGAATCGACGTCTATGCTAATGAAAGCCGTATATATACCTACAACTGCAATTCCATTAACCCATCGCCTCTATAGCCACTCACGCACAAAGGCAGACCGAGAGAGGAGAGAAAGAAAAGAACAAATACACACACAATACAAAAAGGTCGCAGCCTCGATTACCGATTTAACGTCTTTAGCGAAAGTACGTCTAACCCAACACACGACCGGGACATATTATATATATACATTTACCTTTACAAATACAAAGTCGGGTATATGTGAAGTGTATATATCTATACTCGTTCAAATATATAGCCCGGACTTTTTGTGAAAAAAAAAAAATGGAACACAAGCCCTGAACAAACTTGATTTTCTGTATGGTATCGGGCGCGGACCAAAAGTACCGCTAATTTCACTTCTCTCGGTCTGCGTCGCGTTTCTTGGAAGAAAGAGAGAGAGAGAGAAAAGCGAGACCTGCTTTAAGGCGCTTTGTTCGAGAGGCTGCGTGGACATGCGGGCAAAATTTTGCGGTACTTTGAGAAAGTTGAGAGGATCGCTGCGTTTTAAGAGATATTTATTTATTTATATTTTGTATGTTTGAATCGGCGGCTCTCGATGATCGGCTCTTGCTGACCTGATTGGAAATTTAAACGTTGCAGTTTGGCTTTTCTTTTTGATGTAGAATTGTAATATAAATTGCAAGGTTTATGTTATTATATTGATGGAACGAAATTGAAATATAATATATAAAGATATACCATATGTGTGACATTGCTAATTTTATAAAGGTGAAATTCCTATCATTGAACAATGAATGAAAAGAACAATGTTTCTTTTTTTTAAACAAATATTTAAATTCAAACAATTTTTCCAATTTTGTCATAAAAATAAATTGAATATCATAAGAAGTAGACCTATTTAAAGGCATCTGTTGCAGAATCGTTGTCTAACAATATAAAAATATCACTGTTACTAAAACTTGTGTATAATATACCTCTAAAAAAAGTCGCTAAAAATAATTTACGCACCTATCAGGGGCAATATATTTTTAGATTATCTATACGAAAAAAAAAGAATCATAAAAGGAATCATTTCATTATAAAATTATTAAAAAGCTAGCTTCCAACAAATTTATAAACTCAATAAATTAAGGTAGAAAAGATCTATTTTATTGAAGGCACGAATTCTCTGGTGAAAAGTATAAAAGTCAAATAATGATTTCGTAAAACTTGTTCTTTTTTTTCGTGATTACCGCATACATTAGTCTAATCTTTCTAACCAAAGCTCAATCGCAATGATTAAAAATTTATATAAAAACAACATGAAAAGCGAAAAGAAACATGTTTCAGGCTTGTGTCTCAACATTTTTTTCGTCGTCATTTTTGTCCTTGCATGTTTGTTAACATCATAATATTTGTCCTGCTGCTCACTGAGCTAGTCGAATAATTCCTGTATTCTTTCAGTGAAAGAAATTTGTTATTTAGATTCCTCGCATTGATTCTGTTGATCACTGGGTATGGGGCTGCTTCGCGTCCATGATTTGTCGTTTTGGTTTTGCATTAGGAATGCAGGCGACATAAACAAAATAAAAGAAACATTCTACATTTTAAGCCCAAACTATATATGTATGAGCGACGAACTCTTAATTATATAACTCTTTTTTTTTGCAGCGGCTAAAATTAAAGTTTATCGAAATAGAGAAGATATAATTACTTGCATGTCATGGAGTGAGATATGAGATGTATAGTTATAATCATTGTTTAAAAGTGAATGATTTTAATTGAGTTAATGTTTATACAAGACTTACAAAATCGTAAATAAAACTTATGTAACGTTTCTTAATTTTTACGTTCTTTTATTTTTAATAAATCATCGTGCGATTGTCTCTGAAAAAAGCTGAGGAAATTTCCGAGACAAAATACTATTTTTATCATCACTACTCTAATAATACGCGAATGTTATAAAATTGAAAGAATAAAATAATTCAAGTTTTTAACGCCTGCCAATTATAAGGCGTAAAATTGAATTTTACGTACGCATAACTACTATATTTACTACCTGACTAAAAAGTAACGTTCATCACACTTGTGCATAATTTTACACCCGTCTCCCGTCATGTGTGACCGCAATGCATATTCATCACATGGCATTCATCATAAAATCGCAACCACCTAAAAGTCGGAACTTCATCAATGATACGTTTGCTATTTTTACATGAAGGTAAAAAATAATAGTAATAATATTTATAGATTTTTTTTTATAATAACAATATACCAACAAAGCTGGTATCTATTATATGCATATAATAAAGCGAATAATAATTGATGGTGAATATCGATCGTTTATGCGGATTTTCTTTTAAGAAGACATAAGAAATACACTAATTCAACTATTAAAAAATACGCTATTGTTAAAAATGTCGATATAAATAGTTATATAGTACCATCGATTCGTAATATTAACATTTTCCTATTAGAAATTTTTTGTTATCAATTTTGTTATCAAGTAATATAACTAGCAGTTAATATGACCATTGAAATAAACAATCCACACTATTACATTTTATTGACAAAATAGCAAAAATCCCACATTGACTATACCAGTAACTCAGCTGATGTCTAGATAAGTAAGTATACCAGCAAAGTCATCGTCAGGTATAATAATAAAAATTCGCAAACACTCACCTGGAGATGGCTGCACCTCTCTCTCGAGCCCTAACCTCGCGCATGCGCCTTTCGCACAATCTTCTCACCTGCTGTGCGGCCGAAAACCATCAGGAGACAAAAATTGCACTTCTCTTGCTCGCTGCATATATCTCATCATCACAAGTATCATCCCTACATCACGAAATTCACTTCATAACACACAGTGTCTCTCCATATCTCAACAACAGGAGAAAAAATAAGTGTAAACGATGTCGTTCTAACCATCAAAAGTATCTTTCACCACCTGCTGCATGTAGACTCAATACTTACCAAGACAGTAAACAAAGCGATGTACCACAGCAGTCCCGGTGTCGATCGTACAATCTCCCGCTACTCGCGATAAAAAGCAAAGACGAAAAAAAAACACTACATCGAGAGAGGGAGAGAGATTATAGAGTGCGATATAATGACGGAGGAGAAGCACCAGCATCAGCTATGCAGACTTTGCGCCGAGAGCAAATCGGGCCTCGTCGGCATCTACGAGGCTGAGGGCCAGAGTCTCGAGATTGAGAGCAAAATTGTCAAGTGCCTCCACATACAGGTAAGATTTTTTTTTCCTAACAATCAATCAGTTTCGCTTGCTTTGTCAATAAGTTGAGAGAGAAGAAAAAAAAACATTGCCCTCACTCTCAGACGCACAAATTAGAATGAGAATTGGTCTGTGTGCGTTGGAGTTGCATTAGCATACTGGCTATTTGTGAGTATAATCAGCTGAGACAGACTTGGAAAAGTTTGTCTCTTTTGGGGAGAGTCTAGTCTTGCTTTGGGGAAGCTTGAGAACGGATGGAGGGATTTGTAAGAAGAGGTTGGCGAGAAGAAGCTTAATTGGATGAGTCAGAATCGTATTATAGGTCTTGGGTAATTAAGGCATGTAAGGCCCGCCAGCAATGTTCTACTTGCTTGTGTGAAGATTGAGCTTGATTGATCACATGGCTGGAAGAAGTCTTGGTTTATAACCTGCTGTGAAAATCAGCTTTGAAATGATTGATATATTATTCATATAATATTGTGCACGAAGAATTTTTCATAACGGTATAAGTGAGCATGAGTCAATTTGAAAGACTGAAAAATATAATACTTTGTCAAAATTTACAGCACAACATGGTTGTAATGCCATTTGCATACATTACTGTTTATATAACTGCTGGTCTTCTTACAGGTTTTTGTGAGCGACTGTCTGCCGCTGACTGTGTGTCATGAATGCTGTACACTGTTGAACCAATGCAATGATTTCTATGAGAAAACTAATCAGGCGCAATGTAACCTTCGTCATATGCTGATAGACTCAAAAGAAACTTCACCGAGTACACTTGTGCCTGATGTCGAGTCAAACTTTGTTGAAAAGACTGAAGACACTTCCAAAGAAGAGGTGTATATAGAAGACTTAGTTGGAGCTGGCAACGAAGATGATGAAGAATACTCCGACAATAGTGATAATAATGATACTATAGAGAAGGAGCAGATATCTCAAGAAGATGTGAAGGACGATAAAGATGACGAAGACAGCAAGAGCACAGTAAAAAAAGGATCTCCCAAACACAATAATAAGAAGAAAGTTAAAAGGAAAAGTAGTTTGAGCAAAGCTGATGAGGATGATTTTCAAAACCCACCGGAAGTTGTGAACAAGGAGCAAACTAATGTGAGGGATGGAAAGTCTCGCATGAAAATCCCAGATAATTACATGACAGGTTAGTACTTTATCCATTGAATCAACTCCACTGAAAATTTTGAATTTTTACAACTCTAATTTATTTTTCACAGGTACAGAATCCGACATGGAAATGATCGTTTTATCAGGTAAAAAAGGCAGCACTGAAGAGTCACCAAAAAGTGGTAGGAAGAGAGGAGAAAGACTGGACCGCTATCCATGGTTGTGCACGGATTGTAATGATAAACTGCCAAGCTTAGAGACTCTTGAAGAGCACCATGAAACTGTACACAATCAAAAGACTAAGTACATGTGCGTTCAGTGCTGTAAAGTTTACGAAAAGTACTACGGCTTCTTGACCCACGTGAAGAGACACAAGACGAAAACGAAATATAGTTGTGACGATTGTGGCAAGACATTTGTTCACAAAAAGGTCCTAGACACGCATAAAGCTATTCACAGCGAAGAACGGCCGCATGTTTGTCAGACCTGCGGCAAATCTTTTAGACAGCAAAGCGCTTTGTATATTCACAGTCGGTGCCATTTGCCGGAAAATATGAAGAATCGTTTTCCATGTGATCAATGTGATAAGAGGTAAGAAAATAGAAAAAATTTTGAAACATTCAACTACAGTATACAAAGTTTTCTTAAATTAATTGGATTGTTATATTACTGTTAGATTTTCTACAAAGCCTAATTTAGTTACGCACAAACGCATTCATTCCGGAGTGCGGAACTTTACTTGCGATCAGTGTGGCAAGAGTTTTATACAGAAAGGCAACTTGGAGGCCCACTTCCTGACGCATTCCGCCGACAAGCCTTACAAGTGCTCTCAATGTTCTAAGGCGTAAGTAAAATTAACTGTAACTTCCAATTTCTTATTTCATTTATTAAAAACCAAACTTTCGTATAGATTCAAGACGCCGCTGCAACTGAAAAAGCACGAAACGGTGCACACCGGTGCCAAGCCACATCAGTGCGCTGTTTGTGGCAGAACTTTCCGAGAAAAAGGAACTCTGAGGGAACATCATAGGATTCATACAGGTGCTATGCCCTTCTCCTGTGAGTTTTGTGGCAAATGCTTTAGATTCAAAGGAATATTGACGGTAAGAAGTACAACACAATTAATTAAATTTATATGATAGAATAGATTTTAATTAGATATGATTTTTAGACGCATCGACGTCAACACACTGGTGAGCGACCGTACAGTTGTCAGGAATGTCAGCATCACTTTACGAATTGGCCGAATTACAATAAGCATATGAAACGCCGTCACGGCATCAATACATCTAGCAACAAGCAGCAGCAACCGAATCAACAGCAACAGCAGGAATCTCAACGTAATCTACAGACTCAAAGTCAAAATCAAACAACTGTCGCTCATACAGTTCAGCAAAACCAGCCGCATACGCTGATTCAAACAGTCAGTACTGCAGGAACCGTTCAGGTAAAAATTATAAAAATTCCAAACACTGATTCAATTTATCTATAGAAAACTTGAATAGAGCCGTTGTAAGAATATCCCAAAATTTTAAAAATAAAATATCGGATTTTCCAAGACATATCAACATGGATTGATATAACGTTTTTTTTTTTTTAAAGCTGTTAGATTTTAACTCCAAAATAAAACTTTATAATAATAATAATAAATAATATTTTATCCTTCGATATTGTAGGTGATTCAGACAATACCGCGGGTAACAGGTGTAACAGTAACGCAACAACCGATTGTCCTGCAGACATTGCCAACCGGCGCTGCAGTGACGGCTATCCAGACCTTTGCCGAGGCCACTATGAGTGTACCTACGACAGCCGTAACCGTACACCAACAGCAACAGCCGCAACAACAAACACCAGCTCACCTTCATACTCCCGGCACAACAACCTTTTTCAATGCCATTACGACACCGCTGAGCAACTTTCTGCCGACTAACTTGCCCTATAACTTTTACAATATATCCAACGCTGCTGAGGCCGATCTCGTTCATCATAGATAGAGCAACATTGCTTAAAGATTGTTAGAATCTCTTGTTCTGGTGGATTTAAATCTGCCCAAGAATATTTATAAGAAAATGATATTACCTTCGCAGGTAATAACATCAGAGCTATGAAAAATCAAACCCTTGATCTGGCTTGATGCGTAAATTATCTTACTTTGTGATAAGTACCTGTAATTGAAGTAAATAATCTACAAATTAACTCGTAATTTTTTTACAATTTTGAAAGAATATATCAAAATTAAAAAAAGAAAATTATTCAAAAGCAAATAACCTTATGAGAAACAAATACCGTCATTGAACTTCAAATTTTACAATCCAATATAAACATCGTGAATTTAGAATTAACGATTGGATTTTTTCTTGTTTTTTTACACTTAGGTATTAAAAACTAGGGTAAAAGTACAGACAAAAAAGTAAAGAAATTAGTTTTAATCTAGAAAATTTTTATAAATATTTTGTTAATGTGTATGTATGTGTAGATAAGCATAATAGTTTCTTAAAATTATACGGATTAAGTACTTATGCGCACTTTATTATACATTTACATAATATGTACATAAAGTGTCTCTTTTTAAGACATAATTATACAATTTGAGCAAAGGAAACAGTTCCTAAGTTTGAAAATCTCTGTCAAAGAAATCCAAACTTTGATTTTATTCATTTGTAGTTATTCGCTTATTATTGAAACTATTATTCTGATCTAAGACTTATGCATGATAGGATACTTATTCTTATTGCTTTTCTTACTAACCCAAATAAGCCATACGTTTTAAGCTTTACTTGAAAATCAAAAATAGATTTTAAATTATGCAAAAAATTTACAGATAGTTTTTTATTTGTATTTCGAAAGTTTCTTCTTGCTCTTACTTATCGATTATTATGTGCAAGCGATAAAAATAGAAATTTGAAGTGCTCTCTTATTTATAACTAAGTTCACCTTATACAACTATTATTAAAAAAGGTTTATATAAAATTGAATAAGAATTATTGTATATTGTGCGCTGCCTTTCCGATGCATAACGGGGTGCGTAAATTTCACGATTTACTTTGTTATAATATGTTTTTTCATCCATATACATATATATATAAGGGATATGTATCTTTTTTAGAAGACTGTTTATTACATTTTTATATTTTACATTTAATCTTGTATAAAAATGTCTAATACAATCGGCCTCTCGTTATTTTACAAATTACCGCCTAAATAACCGTCATAATATGCACATAAAAAATACTTTAAGTTAGCATTTCTTTTAAATTACAGTACTTACAATATAGTTAACGACTTTCTAGTTTTATTCTCTCTCATCCTAAAACAAATAATGTATTTGTTACTAAAATTTTCATATCGTTAATTTGTAATTCTTCCAATAGTTTTCGACTTACCTCCTCGTCCTCTCCATCTTCCTCTTGAATGAGGTCTTCGACCTCGATATTGGGCACCGCATCTTCAACCTGACTCAGGGCATCGATGTCGCTCTCCTGCAGATTCGGCCAGAAAAGCTTCGTCAAGTCCACCACCGAGTAGGCGTTCGCCTGTATCTGCTTCTCCACGAACTCTTTTAACGTGTCGTACACGGCTATGAGTTCGCGCGTCGGCGCAGGCTTCAAATCTATATAAACCCAACAAAACAATTTTAGTATTTATTTTTGATAACAAAAATTATTTTATGCCTAAATAATATTTCGTGCTTACTTTTTAAGTGTGTCTGATTTAAAGTGAAGAGGTGAAGGTAGTAGCTGAGCTGGTTATACAGTTCTGTCTCTTTGTACTGAAAATAAAAAAACATTAAAAACCCAATGAAATCACAAAAAATCAAATAATCAAAATCAATCAGTAGATAGTAATATAATTCTTACTATTCTGTGAACATTGCCATCGAGGCAGTTGTAGCACTTAGGAAACGTGCCCAAGGTACCCATAGTGATCCTCCTCATGACTTTTAAACAGATCGGATTCTCGCATTCAACCTCGCCATAATAATACTGAGAAATGAATTTCCTGATTTCCTGCTGGAGTCTGTTCTGGATGGCGTAGGCATACCTCCAGGGCGGCATGTCGCAGGCCGGGTTTGGACACATCGCCAGTGACGGTCTAGGAACTCCGCCCTGAATAAAGTAAAATAACTTTATTCCTTCTTTGCTACAATTAACCAACACTATTCGTTTCGTAAAAATACTTACGAATTCCGTTATAGTCGTCTTAATCTCGATTTCCGATTTGCAATTCTCGTTTCTGCACTTGAACTTGAACGGATGACAGTTGTCGTACCGATTGTCCTGAATGCAAAGAGGTACTTCGCCCTCCTCTGGAGCTGTGTGAACTTTCTTTGGCTTGTAGAGATCAGCTACGCCTAAGTGTTGCGCGAGTAGTACATCATCTATGCCCTCGATAGGCTCGCAAATCCTCAACACGACGGGATGGATTTGTTGCAGCAGGTAATAGTTGACGTCAATTTTTAGATTGTCGTTCTTTTTAAATTCCTCGATGTGGTAAGCTCTTTCGAGTGGTGTTTTGTCTGAGCCATCCTATAATATAATTAAATTTTTAGTTTTTAGTTTTTACTCTGTGAAGATTTGAATACAACTTATATAAGGTATAATCTCACCTCGCAGATGATGTAGGGCACGGTATCACCAGCCTTCCACTTACGGCCCCCGCTTTCGTTCAATCTGAGCGCGACAATCACGTGAGAGAGCTTTTTGTCATTAGGATACTCGTGGGGATTCTTCGACAACTGTTTCGTGACAACGAGGAGTGATAGCGGTAGATTGCCCTCTCGTAGATTGTTACCAACCTGCTGGAGGATCTCGAAGATTTTGCCGACTCGAGACTCGCTGGACTGATCGCTCAACAACTGGTCGAGGATTTGACTATGAGAAAACAATTTTCATTACTTTAAAATTAGAAATATTAGAATATTACAAGAATGAAGCGATACGTACTTTCCGATATCACAAGCCAGTCCACACCAATCTCTTCTGACGATATCGAGACCCTTCAATTCCTTAGTATACTGCATCTGTCCATTAGGCAATTTGGACATGGTCACAGCCGCGTATTTTTTCTTTTGCAGTAACAACAGATACCTGAATACTCCGTCGATATCCAGCTCCACCTTTTTGTACGTCTTGTTCACGTCTTTCTTAATTTCCTTACCAATGTTGAACACCTGATCGTACTCCAATATATTCGTATTAATCATGATAGAATCGGTGTCGCCGTAAATAACTTCGTAATTGGTTTTTTCGACTAGTGCTTTCGTGTTTTGCAAAATCTCTCGACCTTTCATAGTAACCAGAGCTGCTAGACCTTTGGCGTAGAAACGACAGTGTGTCGCGCCAAGGCAACCGTACATCGAGTTAGCGGTGAGCTTAAGGGCAAGCTGGCGGACGTTGTACTGGACTTTCAACTCGGGAGACAGATTCGGAGCTTTCATGAGCTTTTTAACTTCCACACGACTCTGCACAAGCTTGCGGATCTCGGTGGGGACTACGCCATCCTCTACCGTCGGCTCTGGCAGTATCAAATCCTATAAAAAATATTTTGCTTTGTAACGTCATTACACTTTTATTTTTCACTACATATAATTGAAATAAACATACGTCGACATTTGCAAAAGCAGCACCAGGTACCGTCGTAAAGCACAGATTGAATTCCTGAATTATACTCGGATAAAGCGAATTGAAATCCATCAATAGTATCAGCTTATCATAAAATCCTTTTTTAGGCTCTAGTACAAGACCACCAGCGTAAGCGGGCTTCTTCTTACCACCCTGAGTGGCCTCGGCGCCTTCCTTCTTCTTCGTTTGCGCCCGCTTATCCGGCGTAATGTATCCCTTCTGATAAAAGGCATGCAGCAAAAGGAACTCATTACGCTCCGCGCGACCGGCTGACAGTGTACGGGACAGAGTGTTGCCAGCGATATTAGTAATCTGCAAAGCGAGCGGCAGAATGTTGAGCTCCGTCACGATGCCTAGAATATAAGAAGCTTCCACCATCGTGGACTGTACGAGTTTCTCGACTTGTTCCGCGTTGGCGTAGTGTTTACTGGCGATTTCTTCGGATTTTATTTCTTTACATTCGTATTCTTTTTTGTTGAGGACCTGTTCAAAAAGTAGTTAAGTTTAGTGTGAGTATAATTAACACGTTACTTTAATTTGGATAGATGTAAAAGCACTTACGGCGACACATAGTGAAGCGAGATCGTAGCTTCTAACTTTCAGATTTAGCTCTTTGGCAGAGTTCGTAATATCGCAGATCGGCCGACCGCAGAAAATCGAACCCAAATTCATTTTTCCCTATGATAAAATTACAATAAAAATTCTTTTTTTTTTAAATCGTTATCTTTAGTGACAAAAGCTAATAAATACCTTGAAGTAAGGTGGATTGAGCCGTCGCAATTTACCAACGCTACTCCAGTTTTTCACCTTCAATTGGAAAATTTTGCTCATGAGGACATCGAACTGGAAACCGCAATCATAACCGACGAAGATGTCGGGGTCGGAGCGCTGTAATATCTCCAGGAATTTCTCTAATAGTTCCAGCTCAGTCTCGCAGCGTATCACTTTGGTCTGGCGGATCTTATCCAGACGGTCGCGAGCTTTCATAGGCCAACCGGTACTTCGAGGATGTGTCACAACTGAGATGAAAGTAATTGTTTTTTAAATATTTCTCTCGCATAAATATTGTTTTATTAATAATTCAACTTACTGCAGTAGTGTTGATCAAATGGCGGTTTAGGAGGTGCCTTGTCCAATTGGAATTTATGATGAAGTAAAATCCCGATGTTTACGATTTCATTCTTTTGCTGTTTAACATCATAAGCTGCTTGAACGTTTATCGTTGCCATCACTATCGGCGGTATACTGACGCCACTTGGTTGTTCCGCACAAACAGAAATATTCTCCATTCTCGTACAATTTGCCTGCAGCAAATGCATATTTTTTAAATTTATTTAAAAGTAATTAACAAGTACAATATCACCTTCAAAAATCATCAATTCTCACCTGAACCTTACACCAACTGAAAGCGTTATCAACAGGCAGCGGCGCCTTCACATCCAACCAACAGGGTCCCTTGAGATTCCTCTCGATCAGCAATA
Source organism: Cecidostiba fungosa (assembly GCA_900474305.1). NCBI lineage: Eukaryota > Metazoa > Arthropoda > Insecta > Hymenoptera > Pteromalidae > Cecidostiba > Cecidostiba fungosa. Next base: position 59,651 of record UCOJ01000438.1, on the reverse strand, counting down.
GTTCCAGTGCGTTAACCGTCGTGCCAAAGACAGCCTCAATGTTCGGTCCCGAGTAGTCAGCCTCGACTGGTGGATCTGTTGCGGCATATCGCACCTCCAAGTACTGAGCTTGCGTTGGCGTGTCTTCGCGTTCGAACGCGTACTTCATGTTCATCTCGCGACACTTGAACTCTTTGACTTTTAATTTAGCCATATATTCTTTGAACTCTGCCCAAGCTCTTTCGCCCTGACATTTCTCTTCATTATCATCGCTTCCGTTGGGCTTTTTTAATAAAGAGATGAGAACAGATATGACAACTCAAACTTTAGTTAATATTAAATGGTCCTTGGATTATACTTACGTTATCCCTGAGCAAACAATAAATACGCCTAGGAATGTTCTTTACTCCAAGACAGCAAGACACATACTCGTTCAATTCATTAACAAAGACTTTGCCAAACAAGTAAACGACTCCCGGCTGTTTATATGGATCCTCAAAAGCATCCAACCAGAAGAACCTGAACACTTTTTCTCCTGCCGCATTCGTCGTTGTAGGCAAAGGCAGTTGCGTTGCTGGAATTTGACTTTTGGAAGGTGTCGCCTCAGATGACTGGGTGAAGTCCTCCTCCCAGACCTTTGCAAAGACGTCGTCGTTGTGCAGATCTGCATCTTTCTCGCGCCACATTTGGGACTTGTCGAGACCCTGGGTCAACGCTGTTGTGGACTGTGTGCTTGAGAGCGTCGTGGACGACTGGTTGGCTACGTCGTCGTCCATCTCTGTGTTTCCAAAGTCGATTTCGGAGATCTAGAATATTTGTTTGATTTTAGGCTTATAATATGTGGAAGCGTGTATAAAAAATTTGTTCCACGACATTTAGTATCTATGATAAATCATTAATTAATCATTTGTACAGATTTCTAACTTGAATGGACTTACATCTCCAATATACTGATTCAAATCTTCGACGTTTCCATTTTTGTGAGCAGCTTGAGTCGATGTCGCGGTACTGGAACCATTGGCAATTCCATTGGTACCCGAGCTCTCCTTTACTGTACTCTGCATTGCGGGGAAATCATCAGCCACGAAATCGTCGTCGAAATTCAAATTCTCGGTGTCCACTGCTGGCTCCTGAGGTTCTGGAGCTTTTGTTTCTTTGACGATTTTCGGGACCTGCACTACTTCTATGGACTTTATCTTTGGTTTACTGGAAGATTTTGCTGGCATATCGTAGAGAACTTCACTGTCGAGATCATCAAGTACAGTCTTTTTTGGCGGTGGTTGTGGCTTCTTTACTGTGTCTTTTATCAAACTGTCTAGTAATTTATCATCATCGGACCTAAACGTAAATGAAGAAATGCATTGATAAATGTCTGCATATTTTAGAAACTACGTCTTAATCATGATCAACCTACTTAGTACTATTCTTTGGTGTTGATAAGAATTTATTTCCTCTAGGTGTTTCCTTGCGCTTGGATGTATCACTGTCATTTTTTAACTCAGACATCAAATCGCCTAGAATATCATCATCCTCGATCTTCTCCTCAACTTTTCTCTTGTTAGCCATGTTAGAGAACATATTAGTGATGCTGCCCTTTTTCACTTCAGTATCACGTTTACGTTTGCGCGGTCCCTTCGTGTGGCTCTGTTTTGCCGCCTCGCGTACGCTCTCGTCGTCCAGGTCGTCGTCAAAAATCTCGCGGCCATCTTCCACGTAGCCAGAGCCTCCACCTGTACATTATGATTATAATCATTATAATGCATCAACTATTAAGCAGTGTTGTTTACATTTTACTGACTTGAAAAATCATTATTTAAATTTCATACAATAATAAACAATTAATCTTTTGATCATATGACACAAAATTTAAGTAGACAACAAAGTGATAAAAGAGAAACTTAGATTTACCATCATCAACAATCCAATCATCACACTGTCGATCCAGAACAGTTTTGCCATATTCCTTCTCATCCACTTCATCGTAAACATTCTCCAAATCATCTACTTCATACTTATTTTTGATACCCTTTCCTTTCAGTTGCTTTAACTTTTCAATAGCAGCGAAACGACCTGACTTATCTGTCTTCTGACGTTTGGTCCTATGCGTTGCTAGTGCTGTAAACAAAATAATGTGTGTGTAAAGGCTTTTGTGAAGTGCATAAGTAGCTGGGCTGTGTTTTAATATGAAACATAAATTTCTTTATGTCTTACATATAACTGTTACACACTGAGACTTACAACTAAATTATGAAATACATACACTATAATGCATACTTCATATAGCTACTATAAAAGTTAACTTGTCAGTTATGAGTTATAAAAGATATGTATATATGCATATACACTGAATTTAAGCTTGACATTTAATTATATTACAAAAACCAATCACAATCATAGTTTTACACTTAACTGAATAAAGACGCATGTCTTCTCATAACAAAGGCAAAAAAAACACCTGCCGCTTAGCAAGTATTCTCCTAACGATCAATCAATACTCAAAAATTTCATAAACACTACAATGATAAAAACAATACTTACGTTCATCCATGATTCTTGAAATAGATCATCCAACCAAAAAAATAATCACCGAAATGATAAAAACTTGACAATTCCAGCGATCTTGTAACACCTGCACAGTGTGTTTTCGTACTGTTGCGCAGTGTTTTGGCGGGAGTCGGACTTCGGAGTGTTGGAATCGTCCGCGCAGACGCGAGATATAATTCGACTGTTTGCTAACTTCATTCGATTTATATACCGAAATCCAATAAGCCGCTAATCATCAAGTTTCATGTCAATAGCATATTTTCGTATCCTCTATTATTTACAAGGATAATTAATCTGAAAATTATATGTTTAAAAATCAACGTTACATGTTTAGATAATAATGCACCTTTCACTTATGCATCTCCCTTTTTTCATATTTCAACTCTATCTCTTCACTTATATTACACTCTGTTATCCATTCCAATAATAACTGATGAGCGAAACTCTCATCAGAGCTGAGGTATGTACATACCTCACGCGAGATATTACCGACCATCAAATTCAAATTTCCCGCCATTTCCACTCCAGATAGCTTAGGGGGCAGCACAATAGGTGTTCGGCGCCAATAACCGCAAAAGAAAGAAGCTGTGCTGAGACGATTCCGGGGCGCAGTGTGTTGTACTCTTGTATAGGTACTTCGTCCATCTCTCCGAGCTGAGCTGGAAACGAGCGCAGGTAATTCCAACGACCAGAGATACACAAAAGGCAAAAAATCAGGCTGCTATTGTACACTGTCAGCTGCCGTCTCTCTCGCGGCAGATGCAGAGCGGCGTCTATCGATCAGACGGCTATCGGTTTTCGCGCGCGTTAGTTGTGCAGGTTAAAAATCAATTGGCCCATATTATTACGTAGTTCGAGGAAAGAGATAGATTCTGCTGCAGTTTCGTTGTTGTTCTTTGTTGTCGTTCGGTCTTTGTTTGGTAGGTACCTACTTTGATAAAGAGACGGTTTTAGATCGTTAGGGACGTGTTAATGTGCTGATGCATTGTTGTGCAAAAACGAGTTTTGGAACGCTGTTCTATGGGGGTTTAACTGATTTTGAAAAAAACATTGATAGGTTCTATATGAATGTCATTAGGTAGATTATGTTGGTTGTAATAATCGTAATTAGTTGATATGTCAACAGTAAATACTGTTCGTATACAATAAAGTCTTGCATTGTCCTGGATGATGATACTTCACAAGTAACGACAACAATATTCCCAGTACTAAAATGTTTTAAGTATTCTGTAGGTTTTACATTATGGCCAACGCTCACAGTCCCACGCGCTTCAATGGGGAAGCCGACAACTTCTTCGACCCCAACTACACCCTCGACATAAACAAGCGCATGAGGGTACCCAAGAGCATCAGAGTCAGTGGAGATTTTACGGATGAAGATATCCATAATGGAACTAATGGTTCTGCTTGGAACATGATGTCTGAAAAGTTTGAGATGCATGTTCCAGATCGGATCCTAGTTGTTGGTGAGTTGTGAATTTAATTTCTGATATGCTGCATTCAAACTAACATTACGTAACTAAGTCTTATTACACGAATCTAATCACTTGCTGATTAAAGTGTTGCTTATCTGAATAATAATACATACGCTTATGCTTTAGGTCAAGAGCAACACATAGGCACAAAAGCACCTCCTAGAGAAATTGCTATTGAAAATGCTGTCTTGCCCTCTGAACCACCTATTATTCGATGTATTGTAAGTATCTTAACATTTTTATAACAACAAAAACTAATGCTTTCTTCAAATTAAAATTTTTTTTGCAAATCTAAATTTTATAAATGTAAATTTACACTTCATAAAACTATACAGTAAGTAACACCTATTTCTTTTTTTTCAGACACCTCCAAGAGTATTGACTTTGGATGCTCATTATTTCCCAACTGTAGATGAAGATAGACAAAACAATACTGAGGCAGAAGTGGTTCCTACTAAACCCAGAGATCCTTTTAACGAAACGCAAACTGTTGCTAGACATGTTAGGTAAATAAAAATTGATGAACTACAAGAAGACTCCAAACAGAACACTGAAATATTAATTTTATCTTCTTGATTGCAGAGAACAAACTCCAGCATATAATATCCTAGACCAGTCTCTCCCTCCTGGTGAGGAAGTACAGCACTTGAGACGACAAGTTGGCAAACTGAACCGACGAATAATGGCAATTGAATCAGAGATCCAGCAACAGCAGCAGAGAATGAAGTTGATTTACGTTATGACTGCGATGTACATTTGCTTTAAGACGATCTTCTGGTTTGGCAAGAATTAAGAGAGAACAAAGTCCTCTAAGATTCGAGGAAAATCTCCGATCACTGGTGGTACGTCGACGCATCACGTTACCCTCATACCCTCGAGACGAGTTGGTACCAAAGAGTATATACTATACACGGCGATCATGTCAACGAACAGCTCTGCATGTGTAATGAAGCGAGCGGAAGTAGCACAAAATTTGTTTTCTTATTCTATTCGTAATTTACTTTGTTTTTTATTTGCCCAATTTATGGATTTCAAAGCAAACTCGTGCTCGAGTGACGTATCATCAAAGGATTAATTTTCTTATAATGAATTGAGCGAAAGTAATTTTTAAAAACGATTCTCGCAAGTCTGCTATCTATAAGGCAAGGCAAGATTTTATATATTCACGGAAATGAAGTACCCTATAACGATTTCATTTCTTCTTGGTGGTATATGCTATTTTTTCCACTAGTATTAGAGACGAACTATAGTCGTTAAAAGTAACGTTAATAAGATAATGGAGTAGCGAAATATTGAATTTTGATGATATGCAAAGTATAAAAAAAAATGAAAAAAAGCCAAAAAAAAGTATCACGTCGGTAAAGTCTGGTCAAAGTGTAGAAAGTGACCTTAATTCATTTACCACTTTTTTCCTTCCTATTCTTGTTATGTCGAATAATTGTTGGTAATTGTATTTAAGTGAGGACTAAGGCAGAGACCCTTAATCTTTGATCTATTAATTATTAACGTCGTATTGGTACTTGTACAGAGAATTTATGTATAGCATTGGTGAAGCTACATATGCCATTTCTGCAATTGATTCAAGAAAATACATAAAACCTAACTGATATTGTACTCTTGTAAGGGCAAGACTGTATAAGACCTCTCGAATGGTGGCCATAACAATATGCAATGATGTACATTTACATAAGATGACGCTAGCGATCTATTGAAACAAAAAATAAATTTAAGAACAATGATTTTTTTCCCAAATACGTAGTTTTCATTTTGATTCCTCGTTTTTATCGCAAATTCTTTCAGCGATACAAAACACAGTTATAAAAATAGATTAGCCAATAAGACGAGTGTCAAGTTTTGAAGTTGGCGCCCTCTGCAGCATGTGACATTATTTTGACAGCGCTTTTGCTTTGCATGACTGCATGCAGAACGAATTCAATATGGCGACGAGTTAGGGGTGAGTCCGTGAGTCAGTATTCCGATTTCGCTATACTTAATTATTTTGTGCGTTTGAAAACATAAAAATCCAATGCCAAATCTTGCCAACTGTCAAAACAGCTGACCAATGCTGCATGAAATAGCAGTTGGAGTGGCCCCAAAGCTGGGAATGAAAGATGAGGAGGATACATTATGTTGCCTACTTGGTTTGCCCAGCAATAACAGTATTATTCAGCCTAATGATAGGCTTTGTCACCATGTACATACAGAACACTATACCACCACTATTTGTCTTCCTATCACTGCAGTTCTATCTGAACTGGTATCTTGTCTTCAACATCAAGAAAAAGGCTGTCATACCATTTACTATGGCTACTTGTCGAGAAAGTCAAGGGAGTGGATCAAAGTTCTGGTATTGCGGCAAGTGCAAGCACTACACTCGACGACCTGCATACCACTGTATTCTCTGCAAAAAGTGTTTCTACTATCGTGATCATCATTGTTTCTTTTTAGGAGGCTGTGTGTTGAGACAAAACATGGGGAACTTCATACTGGTCTGTCTTTATGCCTCATTTGCCTGCATCTACTCTGTGTTCACTTTAGGTCCTTATTTGTATGAATACTTTGTACATGCGGATACCACAAAGCTCAATGTTTATTACTTTGCGCTCAACTTCTTCTTTCCAATTACTTTAGCCAAATTTTTCTTAGTAGGTGATGAGAGTGCAAACGTGTTCCTTGTTACCTTGTTTAATGTGTCAGTTTCCATAGCTTGTTTCTCTCTGATTTATGGATCATGGAAGTTGTTCACCTGTTTAACAGGGAGACAGAGGTACTATCCTGATGATGGAAAGCAGCAGGATGTATACGAGATCTTTGGAAGTTATGGATTTCTGAACGTCATCTTCCCATTCAATGGATTCTTACATTCAAGAAGTATAGATGAAAAGTATGAATTAAAAAGTGTTTGATAGGAACACATTGGTGAATATCAGTGACTTAATACAAGTAATAAAATGTATGAGGACTGTTAAAACTGTTAAACTTTGTTTTGTTTGTACGTATAAATAATATAATTATTATAGAAAAACTCTATTGAAAATGTTAATAATTCTAATTGACAATTTCAATCATGAATTGCTATTACATATATATTTATGTAATAAATGATTTACATATGTAAATTAAAAAGTTTTTAACAAATGACAACTCTTTCTTAATTTAAGTGCATCCAAGTCACATTCTGTCATTCTTTCATAGCCACATCAAATCATCTGTCATTCATCTTCACCGATGTCTACCCTCAAATCACGTCATAATATGTCACCTCATTATTTTCTTTAATTGTAAAAATTGTTTTATAAATAATCATACCTTTCTGTTTTTGCTATAGCACATACATATTTACATAGCACTCACGCGTACACACTGAAAAAATCTCACACGCTGCAGATTATTTTGAGACCATCAAAGAGATTGGAAAGATCAACATTATTACAGTTCAGTATGTTCATGATGCAATGTCTTCAAATCATTGGGATGTATGAAGAGGCCTTCCATTGCTTGCCACTGTGAGTAGCTGTTACTCGAGTATTCGCCAACCACTTCATTTTGGCCAACTATCGGTGAACCGTAGGTTCTTCCAGTCACTGCCAAATATCTGTAAATAAAGAATTATTTATTTTAACTTCATACTGTATTACTGTTATTCAATGAAAAGTTTTAGAATAAAATAAAAGATGCTACTTACACTTCAGTATCAATGTGTTTAAACATAACTGGTTCATCCCTTTCCCAGTAATCACCTGGACACACAACCATCCAGTGATCACCCGTATCACCTTCTCCATTATTTCCATAAGCTGACACTTCTTGTTTGCCACTCAGAGGTGAGCTTACATGGTGTGAATGAAGATTCTTTTTAGTTGCCACATGTTCCAAGCGAATTATGTCTCCACATTTGAATGGTTTTCTGAAGATAATAGTCCAAATTAACAACTACATATATATACCATGTAGTATTTGAAAACTTTTAAAATATAGAATATTTCATTTACCCTCTACCGCATTGCTTCCCTGTTGGTGCCTTAACTATCCAATACGAATTTCCATCTTCCTTAGTTTCTACTGCCGTGACTGACTGCTGTCCACTTCCAGTGCCATACTTGATATCGTGCGAGTGTAGCCTCACGTTGTAGTCTGTGTTTAACAGCTTGGTGACTGAACCACAAGTAACATATTTGGTTCCCCTTGCTGAAACGGATAACCTCATTTAGTTCACGTATTTATAAAGAATTTTGATTGTATCTGTATGACAACTGCTTAACAGAATTTGTAGTTACGTACTTCATCTTTGAGATACGTTTAAATTAAATTTAAAACATTACTTATAACAAGAAATTAAGAATGACTTGTAAATAACGACAACAAAGATTGTTCTATGTACAGTTCGTATAAATTAAAAAAATTTATACAAAAACCACAGAGTAAAGATGACAGCAAAGAAACCAAATAAAATATCTTTGGAAATATCCAAATTCGTTAAAAAACCCCGGAACAACTCCCCCACAAAGTAAGGTTACGTCTTCAACAACATCCACCAAACATACCCTGAAACTCCGAAAAAAATCTCACCTGCAACGCATCCGATCTGAAGAATCGCCAACACCAGTCCAAGGGTGTACAACCCCGTCCGCGACCTTTTCTCGAGCATTTTCTTCCCTAAAATCAAATCGAAAGATCAAGGGATGGAAAAGCAATCGCGTCTGTCGTTGCAAGCAGCCGACGAGCTGGACATTCGCGAGTGGCGCTTCGCAACCAAATAGGCCGTGCGCACGTGTCAGCGTGGAAACGTATGCGCAGTAGACATCACGGTCACGGGGTTCCGTCGCTACGGGTGGGAGGTGCCTTGATCATATGATCGATTTTTCAGTTGTGAGAGCTGCAGGACAACTCCCTGGTCGTGTAAGTTTTGTTTTTATTTTTACTGAATCTTCTGCTAATCTGCTTCGTATTATTTCTCGGATTCGAAAACTGAGCATCTTCTATTACTTGTTGCAGATAAAGTCAGATATTGTCGTAAGAAAGTGGAATAAACATGGCTAGTCAGACGCAGGGAATCCAACAACTTTTGGCGGCCGAGAAGCGAGCTGCGGAGAAGGTGTCTGATGCACGAAAACGCAAGGCCCGCAGGTTGAAGCAGGCCAAGGAAGAGGCTCAGGATGAGATCGAGAAGTACAGACAGGAAAGGGAGAAGCAATTCCGTGAGTTCGAGGCCAAGCACATGGGTTCGAAGGAGGATGTGGCTGCTAGAATCGATGCTGACACTCGAGTTAAGATCGAGGAGATGAACAGCCAATTGAACACCCACAGGAATGCTGTTATGCTGAAGATTTTGGATTTGGTTTATGACATCAAGCCTGAGCTGCACAAGAATTACCATGTCGAGGCCTGCTAAACTAGCGTAGGAACTTTGCTTGAAAATGAAAAAATAAACGAAAAGTATTAGCCAACGCTCCCCCTGCTTTGGGACTATCCGTTACTTCTAAGCAACTACACTGTAACAAACTTTATCTGCATACTATTTTCGTATTCTTGTTGTTATTTCCGTTAATTTCTTCTCGAACGAAGCTTGCTTCGTTGGTAAAAAAGCTGTAAGCTTGTCTAATGTAATAAAATAAAAATAAAGAACAATAACTGGACTCATGTTTGTTTTGGAACTTATTAAGTGGAAAATCTTGGTTTTCTCATTCTAAAATTGTTATTAGGTATCTGCTATGTTAGTTTTTAAAATGAACAAAATGTGTATAATCTATTGTATGTTAAAATGTGAATAAAGAATTTTAAAACTCTATGTTTCCTGTTGACTTAATACAAAATTGCTGGGTGAGGAAAAGTTTTTCAATGTTTATGAATATTGAAAGATTTAAAGTTCCATGCAAAATAATATAAGTCAATCAATTACTGAAAATTCATTTATTTAACAAATATTTATTACCATAAAGAGTCTGTACATACATAATCATTAGTTCTTCGTTAAACTTTTTGCATTTATTTTTCTGATTGAGGTATAAAATATTTAAAATAGCTTTGCATTTACTAATGTAATCATTTACAGATTATTTTATACAGCATTCAATCAATGAACTGCATTAATATTACAAAAATTTGTATCTATCGTATTTTACACAATACATAACACTGTGTACGAATCTATTAAATTTAGATACAATAAAATTACACTCTGTAGTAAATCATGATTTAACTTTACTCTATTTCAGTCATTTCTTCATCTTCAATAACAAGATCATCAAGCATCTCTTCCAATGTGATTTGAGGCATGGTAGGATCAATGCAATCTGTATCAACTGGAATCTGCTTGCTCTTATCTCTGAAGATATTGACATTTGATCTGAGCTCTGGATCCTCCTCAAGATCGTCCAAGAATTCATTGTACTCATTGTTTTCAGAATTCATATCAATATCCTCTGCAATGTGTTTCAACTTCCACATTCTAGCCCTGCGACGAGCTGCCTTGTCATGTCCATAGAACTTCTTGATCAAAATGACATCTGGAACTTGATCTTGATCCAGTTTATCAAAATTATCATCATTTATGTTGTTCTCACGCAGAGCATAGCCAAGAGCAGAGTCACCTGGTTTCAAGATCCCTCCCAAGTGAGTACGAGTATGAATTGTATTCTGATCTAATCCTAAATCTTCTGCCCTAACTACCCAAACATCAGCGATAGCAAACTTGTGTGAAATGTGACCTTGTCCTGGGAACTTCTTCTTGTCTTTCTCCTTAATTGGTTCAATGTCAATGACCACATATTCTTTTAATTGTTTTGGATTGCAAACACTATTGAATGGCATTTGCCAGTATAAATTAGAGCTAATTTCTGCTACTTGGCCAGAAGATACATCTATCAGATGTATACTACTTGTCACTTTGTAAACAAGAGACATTGGATTTAAACCTCCACATTTCTGTGTCAGTTTTCTGGGTAAACAGACTATACTGTCTTTTGATACAGGCACAATTTCAATGCTGTAAGTGAATTTATAATTGTATACATTACTATGGATATCATGAGAAATCAGTTTTTTAGAATGCTGATATTTGCAAGGTAAAACAGAATTGACAAAGTCTGTCATTTTTCTGGCACCAGACTCAGTGGAATAAAAAAAGTCCAGACCTTCATGGATAGGCTTGATGGCCACTGTGTTTTCATGTGCTCTGTGTTTGAGTATAAGCTGCTCCAAATAGTAAAATGTTTTCTTGTTGATGGCCTTCTGACGAACTTGAACCGAGGCATTCCAGTAATCCTTAGCTTCAGTGCGATGGCAGTCATCGCACATCTGATTGTTTATGGTATATTCAACAATGAAGACCTGCTGTAAAATTGCATCTGCCATTACTTCTCCTTGCACTGTAAGTTTGACTTTTATTCTTTTGGAATGAGGCTCTGTCCACAGAAAACCAGCATCGATCAATTTGACTCTGTTCAGTCCTTTTAGTTTTCTCATACACAGAGCTAGTAGTTCCCGAGATTCCAAAGTAGCCTTCACCCATTCTCCCGGTGGATGCAAATATCGCTCACAATTTCTGCAAAAGTACAGGACGGCTGACTTTGGTATACCTTCTGTAATGTCCACCCGTGTACGTACACATCCTACGCACATGTTTGTTGGATTTGGTTCGATTGGAGTGGCACACTCACAGCACAGAATCTGTGCTTTAGTTGGCTCAAGAGCTTCTGGAGGTAGATCTGCGAACTCCATGGTATTTTCTATGAAATGCACTATTTATTCAAGTTCAACAATCTATGTACATATCGCTCAACTAATATCCTTTATGACAATCTATGCACTTTTTATAAAATATAGAAAGCTTCTGTTAAAATTAAGCTTTTTACGTCAATTTATGATATTTCTGACAATAGCACGTTAGCACTGATCCACGTGCTAAGCGCTATCGCCGAATCTGTCGTGAAAAGGTTATGTTTTTCTGCCGTGCGAGAAAGAACACAAGGAATGCGTGGAAATTCCGCGTTCCAAAATGCACACGTCTGTATACAGAAAGGCGGGAAAATTGAATTTGTCGAAAAAGCTTGCGTTTAACAATTCTCAAAATGTTAACAAAAAATCGTTTTACATTGACCAAAATGTGTTTACGTTATTATGCCTGAAGAATATTTTACAAAAAAATTGCAATTTAATTGTGTTGACCTGTTTGTGAAATAAAGCAGTGAAGGGATATCTATAACAATCAGCAACAATGTTTTGAAAACAAAACTTTACGAATGCACAATTTGCAAAACTCTGTAAAATTAGACTCCTACAGTGCAGACAAATAGAACACACGCATAATGCGCTAATCTGCGTCACCTCGATAGCATAATGCATCATCAGCTCCAATTTCGACGAATTAACCTAAATCACCTCTACCATCAATCAAATCTCCGAAAAAAAGCCGTATTAGAACGAAATTTGAAGAATCCACGAAAATAGCCATACCCGAACCAAGAATAAAAATCAAATAAACCTTTAAACTCGCACAAAACGAACTAAAAAAGGTAAAAAAGAATACCAGCGTTAGTTTGTCCAACCGACCGTGGATTGTCGCCGGGCGCGAGAGTCGCGCTCGACGCAGTTAGTCGCTCATCGTTGTCGCTAGCTCTCGCATCTATCCCTGTTCTGTGTTCGCTCTCGTCAACTCTCGGCTCTCAGCAGTTCGTAGCAGCTCTCGACATCGACGCATCTTTTCGGCTATCTACCCGAGTACCTGGACAACCGAATACACGGATTTGTGCAGACCGAGACATCAGTGACCGCGAACCCGACCTGGCAACTTAACCTCCAAAGAATCGTTCGACCAAGTACGTCGTCGTCGACGTAAGGGGACGTCGCACGAGCGACAGACGGAGACAGACATACACACGACAGGGAGATTTTTCACTCTACACTGCAGGAGAAGGAGGAAAACATACGTGTATACATTCAACACACTCGCGATTTCTAGGTGAGTGCCTGATAAAGTGTAAAAAATGGAGATATCATGTGTGAGTGCGTGCATGTGTGTGAAAAATGTGGACTTTCTTTGATGGTGGATCACTTTTTATTTATTCGGATGACTATAAATTGGAGGGACAGGATGACAGCTACTGGCTCTCGTTGGCTGGTTTGTTTGCACTTTAGGCTAGTTTAGCTGATCCAGCAGTGGCGTTTACTGCTTTATGAACTTGTGCTCCTAATTCTTCCAAGTTGACTGACTTGGACTTTTTGACATACTTGCCAATTGTTGTTTTGCCACTGTTGTCAGGGTTCATTAACACTTGTTTGCTGACTTTTTTTGTTGACGTACAATTGTTTGGAATGAGATTGATACGACAGAAATTTATTTACCTTTGATATTTTTATTTTTCTAATGTCAGTGTTTATAAACAGATTGAAAGCTCATGCATGATGCTCTGGATACTCCAGAGTCTATGACATAGCCATCAGTTTATTAAAACTGGATATTTGAGTTGTTTTGTAAAGCGCAGAAACTTTGTTTTGCTTTTTTGTTACTCGTGTTTATAATCATTCTCCTTTCATTGACTTAATGTAGTTAAATACATAACTAAACTCTTAGTTTATTGTCAATAACAGTACGCTAGTCATCAATTGTTTACAATTCAAGGTAGAATGATCACTTGTTAAATTCTAACATTTTAAAATGATCGAACGGTATTTCCATTCCAGCCTAACAAGTTTGCCTGCAGCTGTTAAATGAATGAATGAATATACTTGAAGTATTCAACATCATGTGAAAAAGATTAGAACAAAATACCCATAAAGCGATAAGTACAGCTGCTACTCTTTCGTTATGTTTTGAAAAACCTTTCTTTGTATTTATTAATTAGCCCATTAATCCAGAAAATAATATCCTCTAAATCTTTAATAATATCCACATATATGTATAGCAGTATTTATCGTATCAAAATAATCACGCGCGCGTGAGTATATAAGTAAAACTCGACGGTCCACATATACATATGTAAAACTTTCTGAAAAGCCTAACCGGCCCATTTTTCTCGGGTGTCGCAATAAAGAGGCGCGCGTCGGGCGTTCTTTCTTTAAAATTACGAAATTTCATGTTTCGATCGTATGCTTGTGACGACAAAGCGGCTGTGGAAGAAGGGAAAAGTTTGGATGGTCGGGCGAGGTTTCACTTTTGAATGATGTATCAAGCTGTTCTGCTGCGGGGTTGATGCTATATATATATATATTGATCAGCTGAGATAACGCGTATACAGATAAGTTTTGTTTAGTTAGAAAATCGCTGCTGCTGCTGCTCTTCTATTATTCAATACTACAATCTCGTGCTTTATTTCAATCGATGATTTATTTTTAAATCGATAACCGTTCCTTTGTCATGCGTTCATCAAAAAAGCCTGACATATTCCGACGGCTGCATAATCAATGAGAGATAAAATGTTTAATTCACGAGAGCGTTTACTATTTACAAATCGTCGATATACTATCAACGCTCTGCGTTTAACTTATTTCTCTATGAATGAATAAATAAAAAAAAAACACACACACACACACAAAACAACTTAATTGCGAGTACGTTTCACTGACAAGTAGGTAAATTCTATGACAGATCATGGGAAGGTCACGCCTACGTCATAGTTGGACCTTTAGAACCGTCGAGTTACAATTTTCGAACGCAGGTACCGAATCTCCATGCGTCGGTTTTGAAACTGTTGGCGATTAAATCTATCGGTTCGCCGTTTTTTAAGCAGATTTTTCCAAGTGTTGCGACACTTTGTGTTAGCTGTGCTGCTTTGTAATCAAACCATAAATACTTCAAATTCATAAAATATTAGCAGCGCCTAATTATACACGTTTCGTGTGATTTTTAAGTTTACATAACTGCGGTATCGTGAAAACCGCTGGGGATCTTGCTTGGAACAAATGACACTTTTTCTAGCCTGTGTGCGTTAGCGTCTTCATTACAATAGAGTTTTTTTAAAAACAGTAAATAATTATTTAGCTCTTTAGTACTATATAGACTGTAGACGTTTGAAAATTTGTATTTCCAATTACCAACAGAAGACTTCTAATTTTTTTTTAATTATTATTATTTATATATTTAAATTAAATTAAAAATAGGTAAACTATATAGCTTTCTCGATCAAATTTTCAATCATCCTAAAAAGAATAAATCCACAAGTATAACCCTAAAAATTCCAAATCCATTCAAAGGTGCGCCATTAGTTTCGTCAATGAACAACCCCTAACAAAAAAAACAGAAACGATTAGCAAAAATCAATGCATAATTCCACGAAACTCGCGCAAATAGGAAAATCACATCTTGCACCAGAGAAAACAACAAAACATACACCCGTTCTTATATACCATCTTATATATACAATAAACTGCACACCGAGAGCAGGTGTCCGATAGCAGCTCGTGGATCAAGACAGCGCGAGAAAAAAAAAGAAACAGATCACGCTCACGACAGGTCGATAAAATAAAGTTGAGGTAGGGGAAGTCATCGGAGGCCCGTCGCTTGTTGCTTGAGATAAGATGAAATTCTCTCCCGCGGCTTTACGCAAGAACTGCTGCTGTATGCACTGCAGACACGGCTTAATATATATACACATATGCGGAAATGACAGGTAGTGGTTTAATCGTGAACGAATGGTGGTTATAAGATTTTCTTTTGGATCGATGTGATTGGTTTTATGGTCAGATTAATGATCTACTTAACTGGAAAATATTGAAATTTGATGTGAAGTTTACCAGATCGTTTGATCATTACCAGTTGGATTCGAGTATAATGTATAGATTTTCATTATGGTTTTAGTTGAATTAGTCATGTTATGTTGTTTATACGTTTCTTTTGAAGAAATAATGATAATTTCGCAATAAAGAACAAAATTTTTTAAACGCCATGCGCCAGTAAACGTTATACACGTGTATATATAACATAGCATATTTATAACCAATTTTGACGTATAACGAGTCTCGCTGACTTTCACTTTAATAGAGTTAACATTCTTACAGTTCTTTCGCATTAGATACACGCGGAAACGCGTGTCCATATCACTCGTATAAATTTTAATTAAGCTTTCATTCCTTCAATGAAGTCTTTCCTCTTTTTCCCATCACAATAAAACGACTGAGACTGCATTTAATTAAAAAAATAAAGCTCTTCAATTCTTCTCCGCATTTGTTATGGTTATTCCTTGCAGTTTGACTTATACAAGAAACGCAATAGAGTTTTCGAGTGCATAAATACACACCCACACATGCAGACGGAATCGGAGGGAAGTAGGGGAATCGAGCTTCACGTGCGCGCAAACGCGAAGACAATTACGTAATGACGAAAGCGACGATCAGTTTATGTGCACTGTCGTCGGCCATCTTTACGCGCTTCGCTGATGGCGCGTTTTTTCGAACGAGTACGATGGTTTAGATTTTTCTTTTGCTATTACATGGGTGTAAAAGAACTATTTATTTCACATTCATTTATTCAGAATAACGAAATGTAGGTTTATCGTATGCGTGGGCGGTAGGATGGGAAAATTTTTGTACTACAATGCTTGAAGAAAGTTGCAGCTATTGGAAGATCTGTTTACTTTCGCAGAAACGCGGGTCAAGGATATTTCTATTTTAGCGGGTGCCATCCAGACGCGCATTATTTCTTTTCGGCGCCAAACTTCTGTACAATGGGTATAGTCAATTTTTAAAGTGTAATATTTGGTTGTATAGTCTATTGAGATTGTGCATTGCTTTAGAATTTCTAATTAGCTTTTGCTAATTATTCAAAGAGAAAGAGAATGGGTCAATAAGAGTTTCCATTTTTTTCACATAGTGTAACAGTTATATTTATTTAGAGTGTTTGAGAGGTTGTCTTTATCTTTGAGTCTTTCGTCATTCTAGGATGTTTTAAAATACGACGATTTCATTAATTCTTTTCAATAATTAATGGTTTTACTTGCAATATATTTGGTTAATATAGCAAACTTATCTATTGTATTTTTAATTTAAAAAAAAAACTGATAAATGTTCAGAACTTTTAAATTTGCATGTAAATGTGATTTCGACGTAACGTAATCCAATGCATCAATAAACTGGTTATCCACACTTAAAAGAACTTCCTTTCTATCTTGTGTGAAAAATTATATTTAAAAAATGACATTCTGGAATGTCTGTTTAACATGTAGTCTTTGACTTCTTATAAAAAAGCTTATTTAAAAAAATTCGGATTAGCTAAAAAGAAAAGCTGTCATGTTTCAAAACAGACCAGATTCAACTCTCCTAAAAGCCCACAGTCATCAAAGTCCATTCCACCAGTTATTACCGGTAACCCTTACGTCGATTTTCCAACTACATACCCGTATACCACCAAGAGGGAAGAAAAGCTCGTCCTCTTCCGTCCCGGAAAAGCTTCATTGACCATTTTCTCCCCCTCTCTTCTCTCACGTGATACGACTTTGCGCATTGCCAAGGTCATCCCGACTACGTCGCGTTCACTGGTGTATGTCCTGCACACCGGAGAAGAGAGAGAGAGAGGGGGAAGAATCACACTCGCTCGTACACCTTTTCGCCGGTAATCTAATCACGATCATCTCCGCGGTTTTTCATGCTGCCATGTGGCTGGTTGATCGACGGTTGAATTTGGTACGCGGGGGGAAGATTATTTTTAGAAGTCTCAAATCAATAATTAAGATTATCAATTTCAATCATCTGAACAGCAAATGTCGTAGTATAAGCGCTACATTATTTTATTTTTACTATTCTTCAAAGTTACTATGTAAAGATATATAGGCATTTATTTCTATGAATGCTTTAGCGGTTATGGCCAATAAAAAGTTAGACACGTTCATTACGATTATTAAGTATTACCACGATTATATTTTCAAATCAACAAACCCAACGACTCTTATACACTATTACAAACCGATTTATGGATTGACGTCAGAGCACAGACTGCTTCTGTGTTCATGAGAACGACAAACATTTTTCGCATCAGCTCTTGTATCGTTCGGTCCATTCAAACTAGCTCCCGCTTATGGGCTTTGACTAAACGCCTTCAATTGGCCGACAGCTACAAAACGTTACTTTTAGAAACGCGTGCGGATGATTCTTCAAAAGCAAAGGATATTTCAATATCTCTTTTTCTCTTTATTATAAGAATTATCTAATTGACAGTTCTTAGGTGAACAGAAAAGGTGTATTATCTGCCAAACGGTGAATACATTTTCATCAATGTCTACAACAATAAATTTTAAAAATATTTTTAGCACCAGATAAATTTAGCTATCTAAAATTACATAAAAAATTTGTCCCAATATAATTTGCGTAACAGAATAGTTGCAAAACTTCAAATCAAGCATCAGCAGTCATCAAAACAAAGTGCCATGAATCACGCTTAACTCTATTAAACAAAAATTGTACGTAACGCATACAATAATACAACTATATAGTCCAGTCCAGTCTATCTTCAGCAGAAAAAAAAGACGCGTCACCAGTCCGACATCTCTCAATAGTCTCGCGTCACGTCACTTCTTCAGCAAAGAAGCGACAGCATATCACCGGGTCCGTTGAAATCTCCTCTGGGTCGAACTGATCCTCTCCGCTCAGAAATCGTCCAGCATTGACTTTGCCCTGCTACTCGTACGATTATACAGTCGCGAGTCGCTCGCAATTGCGCCTATAACTCGGCTCAAACGATTCGGCCGTGGCCCAAGTTGACAGCAATTTAGACTCGCGATCCTCCTTCTCCTCACCGTCGTCGTTGTCGTCGTCTTCGCTCCATTGAGTCACGATGATACGAGCAAGAGAACGATATCGCGCAAACAAAATACGCCGATTCCTAAGACTTAGATGCGTGCGATACTCAGAACAATCTCGCGTGGATACGAAAAGAAAACATTGAGGAAAAATCTAGACGCATATGAGGTTCTGATGAGCTTTTATTAGATTGGTTCAGTGGTACGGGAGCAATTAAACGGTGTCTTTTTTTAATTGGAGTAGGGGATTACTTTTATTAGAATGTATGGATGTTGTTATTCGAGAGTACTGCGCCGTTTCCTGGTTGAGAGATTGAGAAAAGCTCGAGCTTGTCCTTGTCCGATTGAAGAATGCTTTTGACCCAAATCGCAGCGCTAACCACTCGAGTCCATCATTATCTTATCTTATCGAAACCCGTATTTCCAAATCGCGAATTATTCCAAAAAGTATATAAGAGCTTTATCCATACCAAGTGTGCGCGGTAACGATAAAATCTTATAAAAGCGATAATATTAGCCGTTCGTTTGTATCGTCGATTATCAGGAAAGTGCGTCTCATCTCACACATTCTTCATGTTTTTCCGTGACGCAGCGAACCGGCGAATGGACAGTTAACTATGGCCACCGACCAGAAGAAGCCCAAGATGGAAGACTCGTTGGGTAGGAAGAAGCCCAGGCCTATACTTGCTGATGAATTCATCAGACAACCGGAATTGCAGAAGTCCTTCATTGGTGATCTCAAAGAAAAGAAAGGCATCTCCAAGGCTATCGCTGGTTTGGGACCGATTCTGCCCAGTCCCCAGCATCTGAAACGTTGCTCTGGACTCAGAATCTACCTGGCACCTGTGGAGAAGGTGAACGAGAATGCTGACGAGTTGAAGAAGTTGCTCTCTGACAAGGGATTCGACCTGAGTTTGTTTGAGGATGCGCTGGAGATTTCAGAGGTGGTAGCAACGCCACCTAGGACCAAGTCCCAGATGGCGTATGCTTCGAAATTCTGGCCGGTGAACTTTCATCCCGATCTGAACCTCGAAGCCCTAATTTCTGGATCACTCTTCAACGATGAGCAACTGGCAAGTCTCAAGTCCTGCATGAGGTTGGCCATCGCTGTGGCTGAAGATTCCGCAATAGGTTCCAACGAATGCAACGGAAGTGCTGTGATAGTTAACCCTGACGACGCTACGATCCTGTCCATCGCGGCATCCAGTCAGGACAAGCATCCGATGTGGCACGCCTCTATGCTCGCGGTAGATCTGGTTGCCAAGGTACAGGGTGGCGGAGCATGGAAACTTATCCAAAACCCCGACAACGAAACGGACAATCTCAAAAGAAAACAGGCAGACTCCCTACCACTGAGATACCCGGAATCCCTATCCAGGATCGAGGTACCACAAGATGACAGCTTGACGTTCATCGTGAGAGACCAAAAGAAAAAACAAGACACCAGAAAAGAATTTGATGATAAATGCGGACCATACCTCTGTACAGGATACTGGGCATTTCTGCTGCAGGAGCCTTGTCCCCTTTGCGCCATGGCTCTGCTGCACTCGAGAATCTCGAGGATATTTTATGGAGCAGCTAATCCGAAGACCGGTATTCTGGGGAGCAGAGCGACGCTTCACTCAGTCCCTGGACTAAATCATCGGTACCAGGTGTGGAGCGATCTGCTTAGGGACGAGTGTGAACAGACTCTGAAGACGTGTCGAACCGTCGATGATTGAATTGTTAATATAAAAGTGATGATTTTTTTACTTTGTACGCTACGTTTTTGATGATGACAAAACATTTTTTTTATATACAGTGTATATATATCGACGAATAAACGTATACTTTTAATAGACGCATATATCTTTATTTTTCTACACGATATTAAAACCAAAGGTAAACATCGACGTTATTAGTAAATATATACCGACCAATCAAGCGGTTAAAATAAATATTCTAATTCAAGATACGTAAATGCAAAGAGGTGCATCGACGCATAAGCTCGATTGGCGGCAACCGGTTTTCCGGCTCAGCCAGAAGTGCACACGCTGTATACTGGAAATGTGGGACGGTTCATGCTGCAGTCGTGTTTTTCGATCGAAAGTCGTGTCAAGCATTTCGAGTCTGTACAAAATTTTTTCGACGGATTTAGAATCACGGAATATATATCGCTGATAATCCGCGTGATTGATGATGGTGGAGTAGTGGTTTTGTTGTCAACGTTTTTGACTGACGTTTATCCAGGCGTAAGTGTATATACGAGTAGTGATGAGGCATATTTTAAAAATATGTAGTGCAGATTTTTTTTATAATTCATTTCGAACAAAAATTGTTTCTTGCGTCGTATCAGAAAGAAATATTTCAGTTAAACGCAGTCACCTGTTTATAAATTATAATTCAAATTACCTTTGATTCATAAAATGCAATCCCTCATTTTGTAAACTACTTCATTGAGCGTTTAATCTAGTGTATCTGCATAATTCCTCGATTTGAATTTCTTTTGATAATTGCTGTTACTCAACATAATTCATACTGAGAGCAGGTATATATCAATTATAAAATCATCCTCAGCTTCCTTAGCCCGCGAAAAAAATTCACAATACCCGCACGTCGGTAAAACAGATCATCAGCTTATCATCGAGCAGCTCGATCGATCGAGCAACACAAACCACCATCATATATTTCTCCCATCATCGTCTCGCCGATAAAAATCGCAAAGTCCACTCACCCCTGGCTAATCTCGACGCTATCTCTCTTTCTCTTCATATATACAAGCAATATAGCGTGAAATCCCTCTCGCAAGTATACGGCAAAAAAGAAGTCAAACAACGAGAGGCGTTTGCGCGTGTAAGCATCAACGAAGTAAAAAAAAAAGATGGAAAGGCATCGTCTTCCGAGTGGCTCGCGCGTGACCTTTCCCATTGACACCAATCACGACCGATATATTCCGTCGCGGCGCTTCTCCGACTGTATATATGAAGCTTCTCTTTCCTTGTCCCCTGACCAATTGTCGTCGAAGCAAAAGCGCTGCGGGCTATGGAGTGTTTGCTGCTATGAGTATATGTTATATGGGCTCTGGCTGATTGATGTGATGTGCGATTATGGATAAGATTTAAACGCTCTTCGAAGGGGGACTGAAATTTTGCGATGCGAAATTTTGGTCGTGGAGTTGATGAGTGATTGTCTAGCTTGCTTAATTTTGTTATATAATATGAATAATTTTCTTATATACATTTTAATTTTGTCTTCATTTATAGTCTTAAAGTATAAAACGGTCGTATCTGCTGAAGCGTTTATTTTTTTTTTACTTTCAACTGCCTAGAATTAAAAACAGCAACGCAACTCTCGTATCATTGTATTTTCATCTAATACAGCCTATTATCTAGCAAAACGTAATTGTGAACGCGATAACATCGTTTGGTTGCTGGATATACAGCAGTCTGTTCTGTAATCGTACATTCTTCTTTTAAATATCTGAGAGAGCACTCGTGTAATTATTTTTTTCCTCTTAAAAATTTGACGTTACAAAAATGCTTGAGCAAAGTGTGTACATCAGAGAAACCATCTAAAATAATCCAATTCTCTCGTTAAAACATTTATAGGAAAAACCTCTGAAGTCGTTAGAATTTCAGAGAAAAACGACGAACCGAGAAAATTGATATTTATGTGACTGGTATGAATTAGATTAGATTAGATTACAATCTCTCTCCGCCTAATTGTATATAGAGTGCCGTCAAGCGAATGAAAGAGATGGGCAAATGAATGGATTTCTGCCGCAGCGGAATTTTACGACGGAAACCTGCAGCGAAAAATAATAAAAATTCGATTCCGCGGTTTGTATGAAGATAAAAAAAACTCGTTATTCACAGCAGATACGACCGTCGTATTACAAGCATCGTCCATATCCCCCAAATAACTAGAGCCAACCGTACATTCCATTGAAAAAGAAAAAGAACTAATCAAAGGAATAACGGAAGTCTGTCGACTCATTGTTTCAGGTTCCAGACTGCACGACCTTCCCTCGAGGACATCAGAAAAGAAGCCAACATCGTCGAGACGCATCTTCCTCTGGGGTGATATACATCCGAAGCAGCAGGTCGAATTCTCTCTAGTCTATATAGGAAAAATAAAAGAGGTTACTCTCTGATCTGACACGTGCGCTATCGTCGCGCACAGCTGAGAAAGAAAGATAAGAGAGCTAGAAACTCATCCGAATCTCCGTTGCATCGCATGTATATAGTTAGTCGTCGGTCCGTATTCAAGGTGGATAGAGCAAGAGAGTCGCGGTGCGGGACAAATAAAGCCAATCGCGCACATTAACACAGACACAGAGAAGCGCACAAAGACGCAGCAGCAGCAGCAGCGCAGCAGTCATCGTCATCTCTCTCTCTCTCTCACTCGTTGAGTGACTCCAATTGAGGGTCAGCGCGTCTCGGCTATTGGTGGGGCCCTTAATCCTCGAAGCTCTGCCATTGGCCCGTGTCTCTCATCGTCGTTGTTCTAAGCTTTCAGCTGGCTGGCAGACACCATCTCGCGGTATTCGCTGTGAGTTAGCCTACCGTTGGCCGATCCGCTGCTAGTCGCTGGCATATAGCTCGTCGCTCTTGAACTTCAGACGCGGATACGCGAGGTGCTACACTATAACTACTCTGCTGCTGCTGCTCTTGTGTGTGCTCTAGATTACCGCGAGTAGCATTCAACTAGCAGCTAGTGTGTCACAGCAGATAGTCGGGGCCTCTCGCGGCGGAAGCACAACACCCCCGAGGGATGCGCCAAGGCTGCGCCTAGGCCCATAAGATTTGAATGGCCCAGCTCTATTGGTTGCTGCTCTTCGAGAGACGTTGACTGCTCTGGTGCATCGAGTCTTTGGCACCAGAACGCATAAACCCACACACAGCCACGCACATACACACTTGTGATTGAAGCTCTCTTCCTTGGTTGGACACCAGTGTCTTTTTGTTGCTGTTGTTGTTGTTGTTGTTGTTGTTGTCGATTCAGTTGCAGCTGTTTTTCAGTTGTTTAGCCGATCAGTGCTTCTCCTTATTCTTCTTCTTCTTCATCATCTTCTTCGTTTAATTTGCTGTCACCTTCCTCTGTGTTATCCGTCGGCCATGGAGCGGAGGATCTTGAAAATGTGGTGACAGCGCGATAGGCTGATGCCTAGAGACAGCAAGACACTAATCAGTGTGTGAGCCGTATAGTCTTTATTTCGCATCGTCATTGCGTTGTTTCTCCCGAGAGTGCAGTCTGTGTGTGTGAGTGCATTGTGGCCTCTCAGAGAAAGAGTACAAGCATAGCTCTGCCGCAGAGACGTGTAGGCTCCCCGGTGCTGACCGGTTCTAACTGAACTACTTTATACACTCTCCCTCGCGTTGGTCGTTGGGCCAGCGTTTGTGCGTGTCTCTCGCTCTCTTGCTCTCTGTCTCTCGTTTGTAATACATTCTCCAGTTGGCAGTAGAGTATATCAGAGCATCAGTGTCGCGCCGACAGTCGCCCGCTACACGCAGAAGAGCTTAGCAGCAGCTTTGGAGTCGTCGAGGCAAAAGAGGAGTAGCTTCAGCAGGACGACGAGAGCCCAAGTGGCAATAAGCGCCAGCAGGATTCAACTTAGACGAGGATACCTCAGCAATCGAAGGCTCGAGGTTCGGCTGCAGCATTCGCGGACGCGCTGCTTCGCACGTCGCCGTCGACGCAGACGTCGAGACCTGGAGGAGGAACCACCAGAGGAGCAGCAGCATAATAATCGCTCATCCCTTGTAGTAGTCGGCAACGACAACAAGATGCGCTGCAGCCAGGGCGTTGCCATGGTGTTCGAGGACGCTTACGTCGTGTTTTCGCGTTCTTTGTCCCTCAAGTCGCGGGGCTGCGCCCTCCTGGAAACTCATCGGCAACGCGAGACTACCGGCATCAAGAAATTGTATAACAGCTTCTTCGTGATGTTCTAAGACCTGTGGATAATCAGCGCGCCGCACCACCGAGAGTCCGACAGAGAAAATAAGAGAGAGATTGTTTATTGGAGAAGTGTTATTAAAAGGAAGCTCAAGAAAGAGAGAGAGATAAAATTTACTTGCGGTTTATCGTGTGATATAACACTAAAAAAGGCTCAAGGGGCTCGTATATCTTCAAGCTTTTGTGGCTCTATTGTGATTATGCGTGCCTGGTGTGCGCGAACCCCCTATAACGAAGAAGACAGAGAGTACCCTAGGAAACCGGACGCTGTTCGATTGGACGGCGATCGTTTCGTGTAGAGTTTGTTGTTGTTGTTTTTCTTTTTCTTTTCGTTTTTTTTTCCTTTTATCTTTGGTGGTCGAGTGGTGCTGCTGCTGGTGAAAGATATAGAGGAGACACATATGCACTACCAAGTGGCTCTTTATTCTTCTTCTTCTTCTTCTTCTTCTTTATCTTCGAATTCGAGACTATTGTGAACAGAAAAAAATCTAGAAAAATTCGAGCCCGATGAAGTGGGGCGTGGAATCGAAGCGCAGAGTGTCGGTAAATTGGATCTAGAGAGCAAAAAAAAAAAAATCTTGCCTTGTTTGTACAGATATATCATATATATATATATATATAAATACATAGTCACTAAGACGACGACCCCTTACAAGACAGCCTCCCCCTATAAGGCAACTCCCTAATCTTGCCCTAATCGGTCCTTTCGATTTCTTCATTGCACCTCTCTGGAGAGATAAGACACATAGCATAGCTTATAGATAGGATAGCTAAAGAGAGAGAGAGTAATTGTTTTTTGGCAATTTGGTACGTCGAAATTACGAAAATTTTCGAGCACGAGACGTGGGACGAGGAAGAGAGTCGAATGGAGCTGCAGCTCATCATGGACGCCGGCTCCGAGAGTCTTGGCGGCGCGATGTGGCTCACAAGCTCGCTGTCGCCCACCTACCAAGAGTTATCGCCCGGCAGGCCGAGCGACGGCGATCCCATCGTCGGACAACAGGTGAGAGAGAGAACATGATACACTATATGTATTCTATATGTCTTCATTCCGAAGAACGGATCTTTCGAGATCCCGAGAGTCTGAGTCACGCTAGTGCAATTGTCGTCACTATATTGGCAACAATTGGCTAATTGGCTGCTAAAGGTTAAACGAGACGAAGCGCTTAAGCCGCGCGATGCTATAGAGCGGGAAAATTTTCTGTCTACCGCGCGATGAGAGACTAGATAGCTTCTTCTTCTTCTTTTTTTAATGTTTTGTTAAAAGCCTGGATGACGAATGGCTTGTTGATACAGTCTACGCGACGTGCTCGTGCGCAGATAAAACGGAAAGCGGTTTATTAATTTATTGATGGACTAGTTGAGCGAGATGAATGTGATGGTTATCAGAGGAAAGTTTATCTCTTTTTTTGGTTATATCTGATGGGAACTATACGCTGTGATTCGCAGGTATCTTTATCTTCATTGGGACGACACATGCTGATTGTTTGCTTAATGATCTTGACACCAAAAACTACGACAAGATTATCTGTGCTATCTTGAACCAGATGATATATATCTAAAGATACCTGGTAGCTTTATACTACTCACTTGGACGATATTCACAAATATGAGTAAATACGAGTCATCGAAAACTCCCTCCAGCTTTAGATTCGTTAAAACAGCGAAGCACAAAAAGCGAGCACATCGCTTTCAATCCCACACAGATATATATACGCTATGTATGCTTCTCGTTGTTTCGCCATCCAAAGACGCAATTTTCGTCCATTCCAGAATCAACTTGTTGAGGATTCATTTTTTGCTTGCGCGCCTGACTAACCGTCAATTTAGCGCTGAACTTACAGATACATCTGCGCGCGTTTTGACGAATATAGACTTCAACGGACAGTGAAAAATATCATTAAGGAAATTTTTAATAACGTGATATACACATACATTCCGTAAGCCGATATATAGGATAATAAGCGCTACAGTCGAATCTCTGACTAACGGAATGATTGAGGGTTAAATCAATTATGAGAGTAGTCGGAGAATATATACTCGCCCGGATTGGACATTAGAGGGAAAAGTTTTGTGTTCCGACGTGCGTGATGCTCGCGGCTGAATCAAATCGCTCTCTGGGTTTCTAAATCCCGCGCGAGACTACACGGGACAATTTGTCCAATGACATGAATAGGCGGCTGGAATGAATGCAGATTAGAAAAACTAGTTGAAATTTGAACGAACCGGTCTCTCTCGCATCAGCCGTATTTAAAGTGTCGCGCCGGCGTTGTTGTTTAAATGCTTTCACTTTTCAACCACCACGACATATGCGTATACAACCTAATATAAAAGCCTATGGTGCGCCGTCCATCCGAAAATAAGCGCCTTAATTTGGTTCTTTCCGAAAAGTATCTACTGCTTTCGTGTCTTTGTCGGTTAACACCCCTCCCTATATAGATTAGACGCTGTGGATTCGAATTTTTAAAATGGTCCTAAGCTCTCAAATTGACTGAATCACGTGACCCGCGAATTTTTCAATGAAATTCGTCTGCAGGCGTATATAAATATATTACGAGGCGGAAGATATGAGATGATGCGCAGTACAGTCGTCTTTCGTCCGAGAAATAGACAAAGTCGTTCGCTCGAGACCAATTAGCCTGATGATCGTCAATCTAATTGCGGAAAGAACCAAGTGCGTGCGACTGACGTCGGATGTCACGGAATAGAATAGACTGTTGTGGCGCGACGAGAAATTTTAATCTTTATACAGGACTTGTTTTTTTGGATCAAAATTCGTATTAAAAGCAGGATTGTGCTGAAGTTTTGGTATACATTTGTAGGTTATAGGGTCACGTGTTTTCTGATGATTCACTTGCGGATAACGTAATTTATGTGTCTTGAGATTGTATATAACGGCTTTTCAATGAGGTTTTATGAACTCGGATAATAAATCTGATGTAATGCGAAGTAAAGTATATAGTTTGGTCTGGTATAATGACTTTCTCACAGACATGCCATTTAGTTTTAATACAGCTAAATTCATTTTATAATTACCGCTACAAAACTCTCAGGAGAACAAAGTTTAAATTGAACGGAAAATACTACGGTTGGAAGTTTTACTTTTTTATGCTAAACTATCCCAATAGACGAACAAAAGTGATACGATTATCGAGCAAAAACACTGCAAGAAAAAAAAACTGACTTAATTTATCGATCGTTAGCCAATGAACTGGCAGTAGTATAGTTTCTCGCATTTTTTTACGCTTCCCAGAATCTTAAAGCTATTAAAATTTTCATCGAAGCGATAAATTGCAAAACATATTTTTCCGTCTGACTCTTGAAGAATCACACTAGTATATAGGAGTCACCAAACGCGCGGGGCAACAAACAGTACACGCCTCGGGACGAAAATTAATTAAACCGGCAATGAAACGCAATTCGTACAAGCACATATAGCTTACTCGATCTTATTCGAATCTTGAACTATACGAAAAAAATTCCGTTGGTACGTACACGTGTCTGTTTTTTCTTTTGACTTAGGCGATGCGTCAATTAGGCCTATTTCTTTATTCGCCCATCAAAGATATAATCGCAGAAGTATGCGGTCCAAGGGCTAAAAATTCACGAGCTTTTAGAAATATTTCCGGGGTTATTGTAACTCTGATGAAGGAATTGACGTTGATAGTATTATAACGATAATACTTGTAGCTTACGATCTTACAAAAGAGCATATAACGAGGAGGCATTAGATCTTCATTACCATATCTTCGATTATTTAATAGCACCTCGAGCAGCAACATCGTTACTTAGTCGTGCATTAAATAGAAAACAGTCTCACATGACTCATACAGTATAATTTATCCTTAGATACATCATATTCTCCAAGCTAATACTAAAATTCTCTTGTGTTCCTTGAAGGCGTCCCTGGGCTTTCCCCATCAGGACCCTTCGAGCAACGGCAGCGGTAACGTCCTCTGGCAGGACAAGCAGCTGTCACCAAGGTCATCACCCGAACATCAGTCAAGTCTGCACCAACAGCATCATCACCATCAACGGCATCATCAGTCCCCGGATTCGCCCCTAAGCAATTCGAGCAGTAGCAACAGCAGCTGCAGTGGACAGTCTCCCGAGCATAAGCTTTCACTCGGGCTGACCAGTCTTCAAACGGTCCAGCCGCAGCAACAACAGCAGCCGACGTTGAAACGACGAGCCGACGAGCCGCAGACCTACCAGCAATCCCAACAGCAGGTCGGCGAACCCGGGAGGAAACTCTTGCGCAGAAACGGTTAGTTGTTTGCTTTTTTTTATCTTTTATATATAGGGTTCAGTTTGAACCCTTGGTTTTATGTGCATCTTCTATGTGCAATTTTGGATTGATGGATTTCTTGGACCGGATCTTATACAATTGGTAATTGTTCGTTGTTGAGAAATGATTCAAATCGATCTTGTTATTTGAAGTGCAAGCCTGAATATATTCACCCCAAATGATTTTCAAATTTTAATATTTATAAAATCCTCGTAAGGCGCAATTGAGTATACTTTTTGACAAAATTATTCAGCGTTTTAGCAAATTCTATATCCTAACCATTTGCAGCACGTATCCCGAGAATTGTAGAATCGAGTCAAATTGTTCACAGCTTTCGTGAAGCACGAAAATTCTAATCAGCAATTAGTCTCCTAGTGGAGGTGAAAAATTTCCTGACTTGATAACGACTTGCGCGAGCACTCAATGTTTGCCCAAGATAAACAAAGCTGCGCATCACCGACTCTCTTTCAAACCGTTCCCCCAAAACTCTTTCTCATCTGTTTATAAGAAGACAGAGCTGAGAGCCACGTATCATCGTCGCCTCTAACGGACCTTTGTTTGTACTGTACGTATAGGCTTCATGAGACGCTGTAATTGGGTTTAGAAAAGCGAGGGAGAAAGAGAGAAACTGTTCTCTCTCTCTCTTTCTCGACAGTGTATATGCACGCTCTACGAAACCCTCCAATGGGTCAATCATTAATTTCCTGAAGGCACGACTCTGTGGCGGCGGCGGCGGCGGCGAGTCGACGAGAGTGAGATAGACTGAGTAAAGTGAACACGCAGCTAACGCGTGCAAGCTCTCTTTTTGCTATAGTATAGCTTTGCAGAATGGCGGGAGCTTTGAAGTTGCAACGGACTGTTGCTACTTTTGTCGTGGTTGAGGTTTGTTTGCTAGGGTTAATGGAAGGGTTGTAAATTTAAAGGTTAGAATTGTCTTTTCGGTCGAGAAACGAGACCATAACCTAAGCGCTGTCGTTATACTGAATGATAGAAGTGAAGTCTTTGTTATGTAAATGCTCGAATTGAAGCGACAAATTCTTGATAGTTACAACACGATACCTACGTTTTTTCCAGACTGCCTCGTATTTGAATTGGGGACAACTGATCATAAACGTCACCTTATCGATTATGTTCACTTTATATTATAGAAATTGTCACAGGTACAATAATTTGATTCAAATTTCATGCCGTGTATGTATATGTACGTCGTATCGTAAGAACTTTACAGTTCAAATTCAGATGCCGCACAAACTGTACAAAAAAACTCTGCATTGCAAAAAAAGATCTTATGTTTAGTAAGTAGATGCAATACACTTGAAAAAAAAGTTCGAACTCTTAATATTTGCAAACAATAAGAACAAAATATTCCTACAGATTATAGAACTCTTGACATTAGCATACAATGTCACAAGCTCCTATCAAATCAAACAATCAACTTGAGAATGGGTTAAAAAATCTCGACTATGCTTTATCATAATTAATAATCTCAGAAGACAGTATCAATTAGATTATTCAACATCCTCGACTAATTCAATGCTCACTAACATTGCCAAGACAAGACTTGCTTTGCCCAATTTACTATAGCTCATACTAATTCAGTTTTTCCTGTTGCAGATGTTTGTCTGTGGATTAAGAAAAATCCTTATAATACTAGCACCAAAATCTCTTTACCCGTCAGATAACTCAGAATTTCGCCATCTTTCAATTCGCAAACAACAGCAACAACAACAATCGCCCGCTGAGCTTCTCAATGTTCCGCTGCTTCCACACTCGCCCACATAATTTTTTATTCCACGAGGGGACGATGACGCGATCGTTGAAAATTGCCATCTTCCTGGTCATTCGCACGGCGATAAGCGCGACAGAGACGTACTATATACAACGTTGCGGGAGAGGTGCCACGGTGTCTGGCGGATTTAAAGCGCAGCTAATTTGTTGTTGCGCTTATCGCGATGACAAAATTTCTGACTGTCCCTACGTTTAGTGTTAAATCGATGATTGTCAGCGATGTAGTTGAATCGTTTGTAAAAGTTTATTTTACCAGAGAAAGAATCTTTTGTAGTTAGTGAGTCGACTTGTGGATTTGGAAGGTGATGCAGATGCCGGTAATACAGTTTTCTGTCCGTAGTTTTACATTGCAGAATTTTTTTAAATGTTTCTGATTTTATTTTCGCTCATGCAAGTATGTACTCGTATATCTCGTATTATCGTGCATTATATGACGTTATTTGATAATATTCAATGAACTATTTCCAACTATGAATGTTCAGTTACTTCTCTTTTACATTTACAAGAAACATTACGATTTGCATATCTTCAGTCTCGATTTCTAATTGAAGCCACTGCATTTATCTTGTTTTTTATTGTTCCATAACTTTCTGTAAAAATGCGATAGTAAAACAAAGTATTCGATGCTCAATCTTAGCCGATTCTTGGAAAACTCATGTTCTCCGTTCAATAAGTATCTGTTGTGCTGCTATAGTAGTACTTTATCGCGATAGTATTTTTTTGCAATCAATCTCTGATGTTTAATCATTAAGATTACTGTCATCAATTCAATTTTAAACCACCGTCAATTGATCACATTTTGTCAATTTATTAAAGCATCGTAAATATGTCCATCAAAACATGATTCCAAATTTGAAGTTCTAGAGAAGAACGACAAGTTGCGAATTTTTTTCTCGGAATCCTGAGCTTGCACGCATGAGCACCGCGTTCGCGAATCATTGCTCGAGTAAACTCGGCGACACGATGCTCATTATCATCGAGGCGTTAACGACGACGCCTGTAGCGAATCATCTCGGCCAAACGATCTCTCTTTCTTTTCTGCAGATGTCTTAGTTTACGTCGCTTTCAAAACAGGAAGTCGATCATTGTTACGTCTGGAAAAGCACAGAAAAATATTTGTTCATCTGATTCGCACAATGTAGTTCTATGAATTAAAATGTATGCAGATTTCTACTCTTACCGATGAGAATTGTATAGAACTCGACACGGTACTGCTATTACATAAAGCATGTAACATTAACTGAGATCTTACGAAATGTAGAACCGAGACTTCGATTACTTAATTAAAATTTCCTGTGACTACTTATCGACAATTATTGAGTTTGAATTATTGTCAGCTTAATAAACAAACCTCTTGATAAAACTTGTGCCACTTCAGGAGAAGTAGCTTTGATGTCTGTTAATGACTATCGAAATTTTTGATTTGATCAAATCGTGAAACACCTATTTATTTGGACAATCAAGGCATTCTCGAGCTCTATCTGTATAACTTTGACTATACTTAATTTTTTAGTAGCTTATATTTTCTTCCTGCTCATTTGAGCCTTATAGTGTACGAACAATTTTACAGAAAAAAAATTAAATTTTCACTCTACCGCTTTTGGGTTCATCACGTGTTCGCACTTATCGCCACATTCAAGATAGAAAAATTCAAAAGCACTCACCTCCTTCTCATCAGCATCATCATGCTCTACTCCCTCGCAGTCGTCATTTGCGATATCGTCAAAAGGGGGAAAACAGATATCCGTGAAACACACGAGTTCAGTAGCGTCCGACCGCGCGTCGGCGCGACCCGAGCAAAGGATGAAGTGGATGGAGCCCGTAGCCGTTGGCTGGTCGCGTTGGCAGGGTATCGGTATGGGATTTACAAGACGATCACCGTACTCGAGGAGAAGTGGGAGATACAGTGTTGTGGTGGATGAAGGTAGTGGTGGTGTATATAGTTATTGTTTGTGTAATTGTGATAGTAAATTTCGTACATTTTAACTGATTGATAAAATATTTGAAATTATGTGAAATCTTTTACAAAATATTAGCGCATGACGATGCTAAAGGAATGTATTTCAACCAATAGAAATAGTTATTCATCTTTGACTGTTATCCTATTAGGAAGTAACTGCAGATAATACAGTTGGCTATAAATAACATTTCTTTGAGCGTAAGGTTAGAACTCGTTTTTTTCAACTTTCTGTACACTATTCGTATTTGAAAAATCGAAGTAATTTTGTTTTTTTTTCCAATCAGTAGTTAAAGTCTGGGTCTACTCCGCCATAAGTAGTAACAGACAACCAACGAAATGTGTTTATACTTGTTCGCTGTGTTTGCATTTAACATTAATATCCTCAATCAATGATTATTCTGCGTTTATCGTTACGTGTCTATTAAAACTTTTACCTCCGAGTGTAGAGATGTCTGCGTCGTCGGCCTTAACAGCCTTCTTTTGATTAGATATCGACACAATGAAGATACAGTGTATCTTCGCTATAGTTCGTGTACTTTGCATCTCTTGTTTGTGAGTGTTGTTTACTTCATTTGATGAAGCACACATTAACACTGTTAAATATGTAGTTTGCCTCAAATTTGATTGCACTAATTTGGTGCAAATATTCTACACTGACTTTGTGCTAGATAGAAAGTGTAGCATTTGAATGAAGAAATCGATGATTTGTTATTTTTAAACTTTGAGTATTTCTAACAAAGTCCAAGTTTCCAACACGCAACATAATTATCAATTTCGTTTCTTAGAGATATTTCAATTTTAGTCAGCAAGCAAAACAAACATGCAAAAAAGTGAAATTACATCACAAGCCGGAAACAAGAAAAACACTGTTAAATCACTCAATCAAGTCCATTCAAATACGCCAAATGAATTACGCTGTGCATCATATGACGAAAGGAGGAAAATCAATTTCTTCAAGTGCCTAATATCGAGTTAGTTTTGTAGTCAAGTGAACGAGGCCAACGACTCGTGATTCGCCACCACGTGAAAAGTAATACGAGGAACCTGTCTAGCAACTGTTGCTACGATTCTTCACGCGAGCTTTTATCCGCTAGAAATCGAGCCGCGATGTAGGCCGATAACAGAGTTTCGATTTTTGTATCCAGGTTGAGAAGATTAGGTAAAATAAGTAGGCTTTGCTGGTGATTTATTAATGTAAATTTGTAGGATTCCAATTTGACAATTGTACCTTCTAGTTATTACCTTAATGAGATTCATTATGAAATTTGATTCAACCATCTTACCATCCACCACTAAAATTATCAGAATCGAAT
Organism: Cecidostiba fungosa; assembly: GCA_900474305.1. Taxonomy (NCBI): domain Eukaryota; kingdom Metazoa; phylum Arthropoda; class Insecta; order Hymenoptera; family Pteromalidae; genus Cecidostiba; species Cecidostiba fungosa. The sequence continues at coordinate 25,644 of UCOJ01000438.1, read as the reverse complement.
TAAATTAAAAGTCTCGTAATTGAGTTCCTGTGATTATTGGTTGACAGACAGCGTACTTATCATAAAATAAAATAAAATTTAATTAACGAAGATACTTATTAAAATTATTCTTATAACATTTGACTTATAATTAATTTTAAATCTGCAGGAAGCAATGGCTCACAGGGATGGTCAACGCAGGTCGAGGAGATCGCCGAGCATCTGGCCGCCGATTTTGACGGTTCACTGTCGGCCCTCGCGGCCTCCGATCTCGCGACCGCCGTTGCTTCTTATAACATGAGGTAAGTTCAATAATTCTTTTAATGAAAAATCAAATGACGACAATTCTGGTATTTAAAATGCGATTTAGCTTTGCGCCGTTAAAAAGTAGATCAGAAATCGATATAGATATCTGCATTACCAACTAAAGTAATAAGAGTAACATTATTGTTTACTGGTAATGTATGTACTAGTACAAAATATATTTATAAAATATTGCATAGTAAGATCTTTAAGAGATAAAGTGTTACAAACGCTGAAGGAATAATTGGGAAAAGCTAGTAACATAGAAGTCAATATCATGGAATCTTCTTAGCTTTTATTCATATCAACAAAATTTATAACTTTTACATTGTATATTATCTCGAATAGGTCAATTCTGGATTGAGTTTACGTGATAGTAATAGTAACAAAGATCTTAGTCCATTACAAAGCTATATCGTTTGAAAGTTCTTGATAATTCTCTACAATCAGCAATGATCAATGCGATTATCAAAATGAGACTTTTAAAATACCACCAAGATCCACTGAAAACTAAAACGATGCTTGAAAATACATAATACAATAAAAAAAACCGTGAAAATTGAAAACCTCACCCCAAAGCCTGCAATACCGACCGCAGCCAAGCTAGCTCCTCTCCGATAAACGACCGACTCCTATCCTCGTAATCATCTCTCGCTGGCGCCAGTTTCAAAAGTCTTCGCTCCACGTCGCTCTTGCAAAAATCAACACACAGAGTGTTACTAGTACTCCTAAGAACAATGCCGTACAAATCGAGCAGCGCGTGCAGCGGCACGTCGCGCGCGCACGCCTGGAAAGTCCTCCCCACGCACGCACAAGCGCCCGCGAAAAATCCGGTTCGAACCAGACAGTCGCTAGCTGCGTCTGTGTGCGAGTGGCAAGAGTCTCTTTTCGGTGGTGCGCTTTTCGACGCGAGAAAGTCGCGCGCTCGCGAGACGCACTGGGGGGAAGACACACACACACCAAGTGCTGGAGGAGAAAGAGAAGAAGAGAGGAGAAGAAAAAGCTCGGAGGATCTGGAGTTAGCCGGTGGAGTCGCGTGTCACGAGGATAGTCTGATGTTGTGTGACTCTGTAGCCCTCAGGGAGAAGAACTGCGACGACAATGGTTTTTCATGTCCACCTCGTGTGGAAGGGATATGAGCGTGCCTTACCTGTGCCTCACTTGACGGTGTACTTGGGAATTGGTTTATTATGATGACTAATCGGACCGTCTTTGAAGATAGAGTTTTAAGGAAAGAAAAAGATATATTATATGTTTGGATACATTTACGGAAAAGTGCATTTTTATAATACTTGTAATATTAAGTGTTCGTACGAGTCCTGTGATACTGACGTCAATTATTTACTGTATACGTACAAGACTTTAATATTTACAAACGATAACTTAGAAGACTGAATGGGACAACTACAAACAGTTGTATTCCCAACGGAGCGAAAGTGAAACCGGCTGAGTGTCGCACCTGTTGCGCGCCACGTGACTTTGTTTACTCCGGATTTTAACTGTGATTCTCCGAGGAGGGATGAAGATGCACGAGTACGTCAAGCGCCGGTAAGTCTGTGCTACTTGTGCAGTAATGAAGAGGCAAGAAAAATCGGTTCTAATCAATAGCGTACGGCAATAGCTATCTGATCTTATTGATCATTAGATTTTTGTATAGTCGTATCGGACAATCTATTCATCATAACCCTGCACTTATTGCACTTACCGATTTTCTAGAAATCGACGATATCATTATACCGATTCTTCGGTCAACCCTATCTCTCTCTCTCTCTCACCTGACGCAACAGGCTTATCTCCTGCGCGAACGGTTATCGTTATCGGTAGCAAATCGGTCGAACCGCCCGAAAGCAGTTTGGCTTCAAGGTCAAGATCGTCGATTATCGTTAAAGACACTCGCGTCTACGCTAACGATTGCACTACGGACGTATATATAATAGGCGTTTACACAGAGTCTGCAAATGTCGAGCAAACCCTGACCTCAGTGAGAGACAGGCACGTGTCGAGGTGAGCGATTTATAAGAAAATTGGATGAGGTTTGAATCGGCTGAGAGAAGAAACTTGTTTGCGGTGATCGGTAAATCGGTTTATTTTGAAATTCGGTATTCCTTGTTTTCGTTGTCACTAAGAAAATATTTCAAGTGAATAACGATTGTGAAAATGTTACATAAAAGTATTGTCGTCAGGAAAGAATAAACTTCCTGTTTCTGTTTTCACGGAAATCGCTGATAATATTAAACTCGTGTGGATTTAAACTAAGTTTAGCTATTCGCGTGCCGTTGAACCTAGCTTTTTTACATTTTAACATACTCGCTAGCGCAAGATAATCAGACGCATTATGTCATTACACCTAATATAACTCTTATCGATGCGCCTCTTGAGTGTCACATGTTGGTTTCTATTCTTTTTTTTACTTATTTGCGCCTCTTGACTCGCAAACGATAGGAACAAAATTTTGTAAATTACCGATCTTTATTATTTATTATACAAAATAAAAAAGAGATAGCAGCATAGTAGATTTATCGGTTATTAATCAATATAGTAGCATCATCTTCAGGTGATCATAACTCGTGTTTCTCGAGTTTTCTCACAAGGTTTGCAAATAAAAAAATTAAAAATCACAACTTTTATCAATTAAGTCTCTAATATCTCTTGAAAAAAATTCGATCATTTTTCGAACCATCTTCCACAATTCTAAACCTCAAAAAAATATATTATCTACTTTCAATAATTTTACTGTCGATCTCATTTACAATTGAATGCATAGGTATTATGGTAAAATTACGATAATCGCAGAAGATGAATCTGCGATTGATCAAGATTTTGATAAGTAATGAGCGAATGGCGGTTGTCGCATTTAACAGTCGCTTATTATAGATTGCAATGTTTACATCGAAATCTGGAATTGTCCGGAACACACCACGAGCCGAGCTTTATTAGTATTAAGTACTCGCATTTGTTTTTCATGAGTTGACAAATTAAGCGAAGCGCACGATCGTGAAAAGAAAAATACTGCTCTATATTTGTTCTCAATATTTATTTCAATTTTTTTTGTATTTCCTCAAACGTCAAGACCTCGTCACCAGAAACGCTTCAAACGTAAAATATTCCTCATTCGAAAAGTTAGTGAATCAATTACGTAACTGTCAAAACAACAAAAAAAAAGAAGTTTAAACCGCAACCTTGCTGGACTCCACACCTGACTCAACAGGCAGGGAAGCTTCTGTCGAACGATAAGCTGCTCCCGTGTGCTTGCGCGCTCGTGATACACGAAATTGAAACTCTATCAACCGGTTCGAACCGGTTGGAACCGACACGGCATCATACGGTATTTCTTATTCGCTCCTCCTTTTTTTCGTCGACGCCGACGACGTTGATAATGCGCTCGTTGGATTTTTTTTCTTCCTTAGAGGGGAGAGGATGAAAGCTGCGAAGTGTGTATATTCGGAGCTTGAGTGGGAGAAATAGAGTTAAAGACGGTTTTCTCAGCTTGTGTCCGGTTTTGACAGGATTGAAAGAAAGTGCTATGGCTTTGGGAGCGTGTAATAATCCTTTTTTGGTACGACCAATTGTGAGATCTGATGCGCAGTGTAGTCTGGTTAATTTTAATTTGTCTCATGATGAAACAGTTTTGACTAGTTATTCTGACGCTTGATGATTGATGAAAGATAAATTAATACTTTCACTCGATTATAAATATTGCATCCACTCGTCACTTCATACAAGAGGCGATTATCTCGCTGCACCTGAAAAATCCGAGGAAAAATCTCATACTTGAGAAAATGACCAATTATCATTTTGATATGAAATAATGCCTGATTGCGATTATTAAGACAGAAATAGAATCGCACGAATTCGTTTCGAGTGTGTTCAATCTCAGAAGCTAGAAAAGTATATAAAACGGGTGACAACAGTATATACATGCGGGTACACAGAGTCATCCTATAATTAATGCATCAACGGAAAGTGCGACTTGTCAACTCGATTAATTAATCATCCCCGATACCCAGCATTTTACCAATACATCACTCGCGATACGGAGGCTCAATGGAAATTTATACCGACAATAACTAATTGTTACTCCAGAAAACTGCGTGATTTTCTATCAACAAATAGCCGCAGTATCGCAATCAATAAATTTTCCGCTCTCATCTTATACGATATAAGTAATTTTGATATACATACGCATACAACGCACAATACGCAACTGATCGAAATTGGGTCAACTACCCTCATTTGCATATTTTCATTGTGGTTCGATGACAGCCTCGGAGCTATATTTAGTCTTACGAGCGCGCGCGCGTGCGTGTGCGTGTATACAACAATAACGATTAGGGGCAATATCTAGAACTAGAAATTGAATTCGTGCCATGTACACCTCGAACCTATACAATGTTTGCACATGATCATTATCCTACTTACACAGTTTCTCATCGGCCTTCGACATATCACTACCTGTTCATCATCGAACAAAAACACATCTATCATATATACCAACGACAAAAAAAAAATCGTCATTAACCGATGTGAAGAGAGAGAAAAAAGGGTCACGTGCAGCGTACGCACGGATATACATATACATATATATACACAGAAAGCTCTCGCGTGCGGCGTCTTTTAGCACTGCAAGAGAGTACTTAATAACATGTGCCCGAGGCAGAAACGGTCGGATGTGTGTCCAGTTTAGGCCGGATTGGTACTGCCGTAGAGAGAGAGAAGAGCCGTGACAAAAGTGCACTTACACGTGATTTATGCGCAATTTGAGCTTTGTCTGCTGTATACTTTCAGCGATGAGGATTGTGTTGTGATTGGCTTTTCTGATTGACGATCGTTATTTCTAGGATCGCGAATGATCGGTACGTGAAATCGGTTGGTTAAAGTGTGTACAGTTGCAGCTTTGAAATTTAAAAGATTTGAACTATCGCGTTCCTCCAATCACAGAAGATTGGATAATAGGTCGTTTATACTCTATTAGAGAGCCACACAGCTTCGAAATGAAGAAAAGCCCGGGTGCAGAAGGTAAATAAAGAAAGTAGATTCAAGACCAACACATGTACGTCTATACCTCCATGCGCATACACACACACACCAGACGTCGTCTGTATCCATCCTGTAGAGCCCAATAAACTCCGTAATAAGCCCTAATGACAGTAGCTCTCGTGCGCGTGGGTCGAGCCCCTTTGGCCTCTCGAATAGACTCTCGAATCAGTATTACTCTGACAGCGCGCCGTGCGTTAGTCTTCTATCTATATGTACCTTCTGATAAATCGTGTTGTTCTCTGCTGCGAAAATATCGCTTTGGAGATCGGCGATAATCGAGGCTGGCGGAGACATGCTCTACGTGAAACCTAGGTATGAGATTTTGTGGCTGGATGTGTCGGATGTGAGTGGTGTTCTCTGTGTTAGGGAAAGCTTTTTGGATTTTGAGGTTATAGGTGCGATTTTACGAGGTGCGACAACGGTGCCGGCCGGCTAACCTATAAAACTTCATTTGTTTTTTTTTTAGTGAAGCTCAATTGGAAGCTCTATAGGTATTAACATTGAGAAGATTACTTCTTGATGTACTGGTCTCTTCTTTGTGTATCAGTGACTCGAGTATAGCCTACGGTGATGATCAGAAAATTAGTTCAAACTAATTTTGCAGCCTTGAGAAAGAAATGTATGAAACTTTGCAGAATAGCGCATAACGATGATCGTATATGTCTGACTACATAGAGTTTCAATGCTTCGCGAAGATTTACAATCTAATACTTCATAATACGTAAGAGACACAGAAACTCTCTCGGGGGTTAAGCAAAGCTAAATAAGCATATAATTTACGCGCGATAGAGATTGTGTCGTTTGACGCTATATAGAGGATGAGATTTCTCGAATGCGACTTGATTAATTAATGGCTCAATTTTTGCTCGTTGCAGCGAAGCTCTGCTGGCCTTGCCGTCGCTCACGGTTTTCAAGCAAGAAGCGCCATCGCCCGAGAATCAACACAACAACACGACGTGAGTATCAGCGATACGAATTTGCGAAAAATCATCCGCACCATTTGCGAGAGACGATATTGTTTTCTTCGAAGATATTATAAAACTGCTGATGTCGTATCTCATATTACAGGATTTTTAACGCAGTAGCTAATTCGTCTGAAGATTACATAAGGATAGGCATTGACTTATTTTGAAAGAGATTAGAAATCAATTTTTTTTTGGAATTCAAGGTGAAAGCAATTTTGGAACGTTAGCTTGATGCTATAAGTACCCAAATGCTATAAGTAGTCGTATCGCAAGTGGTTTTGAGAAAAACATGCCCTTTTGAGCATATCATATCAGAAATACGAGTTCGCTCAGTTGGTAGTTTCAACACTTGAAAAAAAAAATTGTACTTAGTCATTCGATGACAGAGTATATCATTCGTCCACAAGCTCGTCCGAGTGTTCGGTCGGTAAAACAGTCGATTTCGCAGTTTTTCAACTTGCTCCTGCAGCGATTCTCTCAATAATTTTATAAATCTAGAACGGCTTTAACGATGTTTCATGAAAACAACCCTAAAATCGAGCGAAAATACCGATAAATCTCAGCACAATCGGCGCATACCCCGCGTCTCTCCGTCTCCCGCGAAGAAAGCTCTGATGATATTCCTTATAAGCAAATCTCTCAGCTCGAGCTCCTCGTGGCTCTTTTATCGAGAGGCTCTTTCCGTCTCTCTCTCTTCTGTCTCTTTCTCGCCGGGGTCAAGCCTGGTATTGCTCATAAAAGAGCTCGCCGAGTTTATCGGCGGGTTAGTGTGGTGAGAACAGCTCTCCGTAGCCGGAAAACACGCGCCGTCCGTGTGTCTTTCGATAGTTTCACTTTCGGCAGTGTTAGAAGTGTTTGTTTTTCCAACAACAACAAAAATTTGCGACTAACGCGTCTTCGACGTTGTGAGGCGATTTTTCGACGATTCGTAGACGTTAATTGAGCCGGGAACCATGAAAAGTTTCAAATTCTACGAGGCGATCAATCGGTTCTTCAAGTACATGAACGATTTGGCGCGATAGGCTAATTTTCGATCGTTCAGCAGTATTAGATCTTTGTTTGAGTATGCGGTAGAGTTTGTTTTAATCTCTTAGAAAGAAGAGAGTTTTTGAGTGTAAAGTAATAAATCTATAATCGCGTGTGTAGAATTTTGTGCGACTGTGAACACGAATATATGTGATAAGAGCGAGCGAGAAGTGTGTGATTAATTGCGAAAAGAATCGGGGATATATAAAAGTTTTAAAAGTGGAGATTATTATATCGTGTGCTAGTGGAAAACAAAGTATAATGCGAAGTTTCCCGGATCCTAGGGTTCCTCCGCCGCCTCTATTTTTCAACCTATTGTAAGAACCTGCGAGTAATTTGATTATTGAAAATCTTATTCTTCCAGTAAATTTTTCTCTAAATAAACCTTTTATTCGTCCGGTCGGTAAAACAGGGTATCGGCAGAGACACTTGAACCGCCCATAAAGAGAGCCAAATTGTTTGTTGATTATTCATACGTTATTTCCACTCAGAGCTCAAAGAAAAAAAAATATTCAAAGTATTTGTTTTTACCGATATTGCAGCTTAAATCACGTGTCTCAGAGGAATGTCAATGCTCCGCCGACGAGCAATGGAAACGGCGGTCTCGTGGAGGCGGACAGTAACAACAACGGCCAGAATCCAGCGAGCCTACATCAGCTGCTCTACACGTCGAACGACGAGTATCCGCCAAATTCCAACTCTGGCAATCACGTGTCTTCCTCCCAGCAGGGAAACGATTTCAACGAGGATTGTCGGTAAGCCAGTCGTTGAACGAGCTAACCCCCTTTCTAGGAATCAAAAACGTTACCAACTGATGGAATTTTTATTTCAGCTTCCAGTACGTTTTGGCCGCAGCGACTAGCATCGCTACTAAGGTCAACGAGGAAACTCTAACATACCTCAACCAAGGACAATCGTACGAGATAAAACTGAAGAAGCTTGGTGATCTGACCGCTTTACGTGGTAAAATCTTAAAGGTGAGCCGCGAAGTCGGTAATGCAGAATAACAGTCTCCACGAAAATTTCTTATACTAAACGAATTTTTTTTGTAAGGTGCAGTCGACAATACGCATCTGCTTCCACGAGCGCCGGCTCCAGTATACCGAGCGCGAGCAGATTCTGGCATGGCAACGGGCCAGGCCGGGCGAGCGTTTGCTTGAAGTCGACGTGCCCCTTAGTTACGGCATGGTCGACGTATGTCAGTCCTCGCCCTCTAACAACAGTGTCGAGTTTATGTGGGACCCTACCAAGGAGGTGGGCTGCTATGTGAAGGTAAGCTTCGACAGGATTACACTTTATTTCTCTGCCGTCGGTAAAACATATTTATGTAAATTTGTCTACGGTCGATAAAACAGACTTTGAATATGTTCAATAAGTCGCTACAGATCCATTTTTTCCGTAGATCAACTGCATCAGTACGGAGTTCACTCCAAAGAAACATGGTGGTGAAAAAGGCGTGCCATTCCGTATCCAGGTGGAGACTCGGCTACCCGGTGGACCGCGGCTCCATGCCGCTTCTTGCCAGGTTAAAGTTTTCAAGCTGAAGGGCGCCGATCGTAAACACAAGCAGGACCGTGACAAGATACAGCGCAGGCCGCCTCACGAGCAGGACAAATACCAGCCTAGCTATGAGTGCACCGTGCTTTCAGATGTGAGTCTGCGCTTATTCATTAATTAAAATCTTCTAGAATGCTCTCATGATAATGTCGGGTAGGGTTGGAAATAGACTTGCAATGCAGAAGTTTGATCTACTGATTATTCATACATTGTTTTTGCATGGTACCTTTTCAATATGTAGTATATTCTATTACAGTTGAAAATGAACGAGTTTTGTTATTTCTAAGTATACAGCTTGTAAAACGAAACTTTAACGCACTCCGCATATCGCAACAACCGCATTCAAAATCAAGTTTCTTTGAAAAACGGGCAACAATAATATATGACAGCCCAAATTTTATCTTCGATAAATCGTAAAATTCAGAGCACAATTAATTCGTCACGCTGACTGAGCAAGGCGAATTAATCGTGGCGCAAAGGGGGTGAATAAACTTTCCCGCTGTGTCAACGAGCCTTTATTTATGCGTCAATGCGAAACGCACTTAAATAGGTTTCCTCTTTGCTTCGATCATGTGAGCCGTTCTATTCCTGGCCTGATTGAATAGCACGGACAATTGATGCACTGGTTTCGCTATTCCAGATACCTCTAGACTCACTTTCGCCGTCTAACTCGATCGGACAAAATGTTGGCAGTCCCTACGCTCCAACTGATGCTATGTAAGTAAACTTATGCTTTTTTATATTTTTATTTCACAACCGTTCAATTGTTACCAGAACTGAATATTTTGCAATATTATAATACAAATTGTTTTTACTCACGACGATGCAGTATAACGTTTAAATTTACGATGTGGCGATAAACCAACTCAGTTATAAACTAATCATCCGACAAATTTTTAACCGTTCAACGATAACTAGCTTGAAAAAAAGTCGACCAAGTGTGCACTCTCCCATCGTTCTCAGCAATCCATTATCGCGTCACACTTACGCGCGTCAGGCGCAAAATTTCCTCCTCTCCATCGGCGCAAGTAAGTACAAAGACAATCATCGCGAGGCGGCCAGCAGCAGACGCACTCGATTATCCGGAAAAATCCGCCACGCAGCGCCCAACGGCCCGGTCGCGCGGAAGCCTCGAGCGTGATGTAACCAAACGCTGCGCGTTCCGGTTAGCGCGGGATACGTTCGGATGCGCTGTTGGTTTCTCTTGGCGAAAATCGAGAGAGGTTGCGTCTGGCTTTCTTATCGAGAGGGTGGAGAAAGCATCGGTGGGATTGGGTAGATTGAACGGTTTTATTCCGTTGTTAAGGCAATTGTGTTGTTAAGATCATTAAGGGTTCAGTGCGTGAAACTTTTTTTTCTAATAAAAGCGAATATCTAGTTGAATTAAATTGTTCAAAATAAACCGAATAATAGTTCGCTGCATTCTTTCCAGAAAGAAAGCGGGGATTTTCTCCATAGAGTAACCAGAATATTAGTATCATTGTCTCGAAGCTTCGAAAGATCATATGTTAAATATCCATTTGCTAGAATGAATATTAAAACTGAAAAAAAAACAGCTTTTCCATCTTGGATCATAAACCTTGACAAACTTTAATAGTCAACTACTAAAATCTCTCAAATCGCAACATTTCATACACAAAGCACAATTCCACCAATTTTCCGCTTGGCATATAAAAGAAACAATCGTTTTTACAACTCGAGCTGAACAAATTCAAGTTGCGCAATCCTCGAGTTTCGCGCTCTTTACTGGCCCCCTTTTCGCGAACCGCATTTTCACGGGCTCGAAATAGACCCTCGTATGTTATTTCACCCGCAAGCATGAGCCGGCTTTTCTGCACTTTTGATTTAAGTAATCCAGGAAGTTTGTTTATTTTAGACTTAATTTACGCTTTAATCTAGAAAATCGGTAAAAATAGACTAAGGTTTATTTTTTCTGAATGTGAAAAATTGTTGATCCAGTCCCGTATATAGCGCAGCAACGAAACAACAACAGCAAAGTGAATCACGCTCAATCCGACTAACCAGTTCCATACTTGGAAGCGCAAATCAAGACCGAATTCAATTGTGCCATTTAGCGGCGAGAAAAAATATCAGAGAAACAAAGTCTCTCCACTCGATCAAAGACTCGACAAAAAGTAACACAAGAAAAAAAAAAGAAACGAATGACGTATAGCTTGCGAAACTCGAAGCGATAAAGTCCAGCCGTCGGTATTCCACGGAAACCGGTAATGTGCACCGGTTGAAGTGAGAAAAGCCATCGTTTTGCTTGAGATGATAACGAACACCGACAGCGAGACTCTTGAATATGTATACGTTGATATTATAGTTTTACGTTTTCTAAGCATACATAAGTCGAAGCTGAAAATCTAGATAAAACTGGTGGATTTTGCAACGATCGTTTGTTCTGAAATTTCAATTGCATTATAAGGTGCGTGACATAAGCGCGTGCGAAAACGCTGAATTATGAAGTTGACGTTCGAGAGCAATTTGAACTATACATGGAGGGAACGCTTCCGCATCCTTAGTTGATTCGAGCGAGAAAAAATTAGATTCGCGCTTGTGTCATAATGGAATTATGCGCTATTGCGTTGGGTTATTTTTTGATTATGATATCTGCATAGCGAGGATGACTGTTCTTTGTCTCGTTTCATTCACTCGAACTTTGTATGATTTCAGAAAATTATTCTCGCCGTTGTACCGTTAGAAATTACGCAATTGCAAATAATTAAAAAAAATTATATAGTAATTAAAATTATACAGTAATGAAATCGTACGCGCGGTAAAAAATATTACTTGTTAATAATAATATTCAGTCATTTTTATATATAGAAACAAATAAAATCATTGCTCATCAAAACAACGTCACATTAGGTATACTTATATATTATCTTTCACTTGAAAAACATCGCTCATCCAACGATCCGACTATAATTATCAATCGATCCGGAAAAATCCGCAAATCGCTGAAACATAACTTCCCCTCCTCGTATACATCATAAACGTCGAAAAAAAATGAAGTATAACAATCGTCGCCACGAAAGAGACAGAGAGATCCAAGCCAAATAACCGAACACGCATTAATTGCGCGCGGTCGAGAGCGCCCGAAATCTGGTTATACCGGTACGGGAAATCGCGTACGTCGATGCACGCGTCGTTCTCGTATGATATCGTTCTTCTCTCTCTCTCCTTTTTTCGTTCAAGCGACGTCTACATATAATACCCTTGAAGACAATGTTTCACGAGTGCGACGCCGGGCAATTGATCGCGCGACGAGCTGTGTGGTTAAGGTTGATGGGTTCGTCGTCTTTATGAGGTACTGCTTTAGTGATTTTCTTCTTTTTTAATTTAGCTTCTGTTATTATGCAGGAAGTAATTAAATTTTTAAGACTTTCTGATATGGAGTGCTTAAAAAAATGATTGAATTGGGTATGAACGAGTGTTTATTTTCACTGTGTTTTTATATCGTGCGTTGTATACATACATGTCGATGATTGCTCTAATCGACTCGAATAATAGTCAAACAGCCGAACACGAAAGTAAACAATCTCTCTTCGAATCGATGCCAAAATCTAGCTGCGAAAATTTCGGTTGAAATTTTTGGCGCGAGTTACGGAGGAATACATCGGATCGGTCGCATCAATTGTTTATGATTGTTCTTAAAAAATTACTGGTCTGGTTTAAAATTTCAAAAGAATAAGCACGTAATATTATAGAGAAGCGTCACAACGTTAAGTAGTTCCAGTCGGGACTGGCGAGACAATGAACACTTTACGCTGTGCTTTACGCGTTCACGAGATCAAAGCTCGACTATAAAATCTATCTAAAGTTCAAACACATTATAGCAAAGCCTCATAAAAAGCTGTCGCTATGTGCAACAAAATCAAACGACTCGGGTCATCGCAAATGCAAAAAATACGGAAGCTATAAGTCGAGACGACCTTGTATATGTACAAGCACAGTATTGTGTTGTATAAGATCATCGACTGACGACTAAACAATTTGTTTTGCGCGATGTTACAAATTTATCCCAACTCTATGATGTTTGGATAGACTGTTGACTTTTTTGACACTTATTTAGCACGATCAAATGCTAAACAATGTATCTAGTATGTAATAGTCACACGTTGTTCACTGCATCTTCTATATGAACCAAACCGGAAGAAAAAAAACACGCGTGAATCATCCGTCCACTTGAATAAGACCGATAAAAACAGGCTCACGACTTCGAGGGAACAACAAACTCTTTCAATGAAAAACTCGGGAAGAATCGTCGATTTCTTTCCCGAACAGTTTACGGAGATGCATCCGTAGAAGTTCTCGAGTAAAATCGATAAAGTCACGTATATATTTTAGATCTTGTTACATCCAAAATCGAATACCTCTGTAAAAAAAACGTTAAAACTCTCCTCCAGTGTACTTATACAGAAACTTCCAGATCGAACCGACGGTCCGCGCAAAAATTTCCAGAGCCGCACACGATGCACTTCCTCTCTCTCTCTCTCTTTCTCGTGCTATTTAATTCTGTATTACAACGTTACAAATCATCGTCGTCGCTCCGTTGCTCCAAAATTCTGCGCATCGAAAATAGTGTCAACGATCGAATCGGATCGGTATACAAGTTAAAACACTCGCAAAATATCCAACCACCTACAATAACAAGAAGTCATATAGCATATATAGCCAACCCACACAGACACAAGAAAGAGAGAGAAAGAGAGGCAGTGGGAGTCGTCCGATCAGCAGCGGCTCGAGCGAAACTGGCTCGAACCGGCCTCAGCCCGACTGCGAGGCGAAGGGGGAACGACGCGCACATACATACATACATACACATCATACTCAAAGCCGGTGTACGAGTCTATATACCTATATAGAATGATGCAGAGTCGCAGCGGCGGGGAGGCACGGCTTAGTGCGCGCCGCTTTTATTGGCTTCGCTCAGTTCGTGTCGCGACGCCGATCGAGTCTCACTATATAGGTGGTACTCTGCGCTGCTGCATTATTGTAGCTCGACGTTCTCTTCTCTCTCTGTCTCGGTCGTTCGAGTGCGTTCGTTGTCGCAGTCGTCGTTGCGCCAAGTTGCGTAAACCCAGAGAAAAAGAGAGACGCAGATATATACGCAGTGTGTATTATAAGAGAGCGGAGGGAGAAAGAGGGAATGAGAAAGTCGCAGACATGATCTACCGCTAGGCTGCTTTAGAGAGCGCCCGCAGCGTTTATAAATAGCAGTGCGTTCGCGCAGCACGGTGTGCACAGTGTACACATACATAATACGAGTGTATATAAAAGTAATCTATTACAGCGATTGTTCGGATTTTTGAATTTTCGAATTCTCCCGCCAGAGCATATAAAGCACTTACGACGAGCACGCACGCGCCATGAAAACTCCCGGAAGGACCCGCTGCTGGATCATTTCGTATTAGACATCAGCAGCATCAGCATCAGTGCAACAGAGCGCGAGTGAAACGAAGATCGACCTCTCGTCCTTCCGCTAATCGACTGATTAGTTTGTTTGTATCCGAGTGCAGCGTCGCAGATTACAATCCCACTGACCTCTCCGAGTACACGTATATATATGCAAACACCAGCTGCTGCTGCTGCTGCTGCTGCTGCAAACAGCCGACTGAAGATAGAATATTGTAAGAAGAAGCAAGAAAAAGTTGCAAGTTATTAAATCGACGCCTCGTCGAGAATTATTAGTGGAGGCGCATCAGGTGAGCGTAAACCCAGGCTATTGGAATGGTCCCACCAGCAACGGCCTTTGTCAGCAGCTCAGCAGCAAGCTGCCCAGCTCAGCGGTATACCTCGAAACAGCTGAAGCTTAGCAGCGGCGTAGCCACGAAGGCACTTCTCTCGCGACAGGATCATCGCCGCAGCAGATGACGAGTGGCCAGGCCGCCGGGGAGCTGAACTGACGCTGCCGGGGCGTTCGTTGTTGTGTGCCGATACCTGTATACTTATATATTTTGCATATATATAAAAGTATAATTCAAACACGCACACACACACACATAGACAGATCTATATTTATTATATATAAAATTTACACTCTCTGCGTTGTCGTTCGCTGATACACATATAAAAATATACATATCATGATGGCCGAGTTCAACGAGGAGACCAGGAGAAGAAGAGACGTTGCCGGGTGGTACTACGTTGCCCCGAGCTCCCGCGAGTTCTGATAGTGTCACAGACTTTGTTCAGTTTTATAAGTAGTCGAGCCGTGCATAAACTTGGCCTGTTGTCCTGAGCCTATACTTGATTTGTTGAATTTTCGGCGAGTCACAGGAGCCGACTGTCTCTTCTCGCTGCAGTGAAGGAAACAAAAATGTAGAACACCGAGATAAGCGGCCCGACCACCCACTTCCAAAACTGCCATATCTCTACTTAAGGAAGTAACGAGTCAAAGGTTGCATCATCTTCACATCACACTGTCACACCGTCTGCCGTGAGGAAAGGGAAGAGGAGAACCTTGCCGTGAACAGAGAGAGAGAAAGAGTGAGAATGAGACGAGGAGCTACAAAAAGAAAGGACTCGAGGCAATAGTCGAGGAAATTCGCGGGGACCAGAGACTCTATATAGGTATCTCTGGAGATATCCAGTTCGCCGCGGCGCGTAACTGCCTCTAACCGGACGCTCGCGAGAGTTCAAACACACCGGATGCTACTGCTGTATATGTATATACATGAAGATAGTGAGAGAGAGAGAATGCACGCCCTCGTAAAAACACCTGCGATTGCTAGTCGAAGGTCCCATTGTTTGCCGGAGTCTCGCGATTTCTGAAGATAGAGAGGGAAGTCAGGCGCCGAACGAGACGGATCGCAGCAGCAGAGAGCTGGTTGAGAAGACTGGCGATCATTATCAAGACTATATAACACTTCTTGTCGCGTGACGGACAAGACCGATCATTAATTGTATATTTTAAATTTACATATAATTTTGCCGGTACGCACGCAAAAGGAAGGAGAGATACGTCGTAGAATTTTTTTAAGGGCTTTCGGTAGATTTAAACAAGTTCCTTGACCAAAAGACTGAAGCGGAAAATTTTTAAGCGAACCTTGGCAGAAGACGAATTTTTTTTGTGTTCCATGGCACGAGCATCTAACGGACGCCTCGGCCAAACAACGTCGTCAATAGTCTCATCGAGCGGTGAAGACTTCGCGATTCAGATGGATCTGAAGAGTCAGTCTTGACAGCGACTGAAAATCGCTAGGAGTAACCGGGAGGAGATCACGTGACGGAAAACGAGGGAGAATTTTTTTGTAGTCTTGAAGACGAGCAAAAGAGATAGAGAGAGTCGAAAAGAGGATTCCAGAATTTTTGGATTCTAGACTGAAGAAGAGTCAAGTGCGAGAGATCTGCTAGCCTAGTCTTAAGACTGTTTTGATACGAGAAGAGGAAGAAGAGTAAAATTTATGCGAAAATCGATGCTTTAAACGTAGAAGTAAGAAGACAGCGTGTCCAGATAGAGTTTTCCAAGATTACGAAAGTCAAGACTAGAAATTAAGACTAGTCTCACTGTATACGAGACTAGTATCGAAAAGGAATTAGAGAAGTACAAGAGAGTCGCATCGGCGCGGGCAAACGCAGCATAAGCAAAGTCAAGACTCGATCGGCCACCGGAAAGATTATGTTAAACAAGCCGCGTTGGGATTTGCGGAGCCGCTGGACGCTAAGGCAGCAGCGGCCCACAGCTAAGAATTGCCTGGCCTATCTGTTCGAGCACGAGGTGACGGTCAGCAGTGCCAGCTCTAACGTCGAGGTGGTCGCGAGATTCGTCCACGCTTTGCCCAGCCAATCTCGGGCCTCGCCACCGAGACCACCGTTCGGACGTGGCGGTCTTGTCAGTCTTGTTATCCGAAGTCGCAATCAGCGCAGACGCATTGGCGGACTCAAGAGGATCGACGCGCGCGCCCTCGCTGTCAAACTACAGCCACGGCTCAAGGCCATCGATGCGTAAGGATCTTCTTTATTTACAGATCCTATTTGTATAACTAGTTGTAGTCTTAAGACTGAAAAGTTAGGTTATGTTTGAATTGATTAGATAGGGATTCAATTGCTGTTATTTATGCATTATATGCAGAAAACGAATTTTATGAAGATTTCAATAATATGTCACATTTTCCGGATGAAATGATTTTAATTTTTCAATTCATCTCATCACAGAATCACGGCGAGGCATATTATATCTAGCGCGGCTCGAACGAAAAATTGTGCTCGCGTTAAAACCGGATCGCCGCAGCAGTTCAGTGGCGGCGACGGAGCGTCGCTTAAAATTAGAATATAGGCTTGACTACAAAGTCGTTGATAAGCTGAATCAATTGTGGAATGAAATCTACATTCTAAGCAGCGTCGATTAACCGATCTCTCGCGTCGAGTGAAAAAAAAAGAAGCCGCAACGACCATTCGTTGCATACATGCGCGCGAACTATTCCATTCGTTTGGAAATATACTATTATTGTTTCGAAATTCGCGCTTTATCGAGAACTTTTGGTAAATTACAACGCAACACTAACTCTGACTCTGACTGACACGTGACTCTCTGGTTATATCTAGAGCGAACGAAAAACATTCTTGCAACGTGACCAGCGCAGTTAAAAAAAAGAAGGATATAGAGAGTAGCGAGAGAAAAGAAAAATGCGGTCAATCGTTGCAGCAGCTCTCGGACTTCGCTCTCAGGAGAAGTTCGCGCGCGACGAGCAGCGTATATATACACGCTTCGTTAATGAGACGACTAACTTCTTAATGAGAGTAAACTCGTTTTAATTCGGACGTCGCACTGACACTGCACGCGGAGGCCGATCAAGAGGTCAGCAGCTTGCCGCGTCGTCGGCTCTTTTAAACGACGTGACGGCTATTTTCGTTGAGTTATGCGCTCGTTGTTTTCTTTCTCCACTTACGTGCAGTATTATAAGGCGATACCGATGCCGCCTTGCGAATGGATATTTCTTTTGGAGGAGATCGTCGCTCGATCGAGATTACGCCGGTTACGCGTTGCTATTTGTTTGCGCTTTTGAATTAATTCAATTTCGCTCGTGCCTGTTTGATTGTCATTTTATTATCACTATAATATAAACATTCAGTTCTGGTAAATCGTGACTCTAAGTTGAATAATTATTAACGAATGTTTATATATTTTTGTTTTTTATTTTATCGCAGATCCCCGCAGAGCCGAGCAGCTATAAGCGGTAGTTCCTCGCCCGTAGCAGCGCCTCTCGCCCTGTCAACTAATCCGAGCATAGTGCCTATAGTCCCCGCGCCTGAGACCATCAAAGAGGATATCGGGGCAGCCCCGGCCCTGCCCTCTCCTGCTGCAATTCTACCTGAACAGAATTGCGCTGACATCAGCGTTAGTATTTCATTTTTTATTTTTATACCGATACAATTTTTTACTATAGTTCTTTGTAAATTGAAGAAACTTTTAATACGATTAAAATATCATTCAACAGATACCGCCTTGCCTTAACGAGTTACCAGCCGACGCGAATGCCGCGCAAACGAGCAGCTGGCTTCGGGCCCGGCGCTTCCACGCCTTCGAGTCGACCTTCGCCAGTTTCTCAGCCTCGGACATCCTGCGACTATCACGCGATGACCTCATCCAGATCTGCGGTCTTGCTGATGGCATTAGGCTTTTCAATGCATTGCATGCTAAGGCGCCCCAGCCAAAGCTCAGTCTTTACTTCGCCGTAGAAGCTGGTAACGGTGCTAGCGGCGGTGGCATCTGGCGAGCCGTCTACCTCGAGAGCCTCACCAGCGGTACGCTCACGAGCAAACTACTGGGTGCCTTGAATCTGCCGCATGAGAGACTGCACTCAGTCATGGTACTCGGACCGCAGGGCATACACGTGCTCGTCACCAATGAGCTCATTGCTAATATGAAGGACGAGAGCATGTTCGTCGTGGAGACTATCAAGGGTGGGTTGGAATTGAATTAATTTGCTTTTGAATTTGTTAAGATATTCAATCATTTGTTGGAAGTCTGATGTTTGTAAAGTTTGTTGAACCTCTACAAAGGTTACCAGTTGCTCGATGAATTATAAATTGGATCGAGTTGCGGCTCAAACGGGTATAATTCGTTTTGCAAAAGCTATGAGTCAACAGTGTCCTTGATTTGTCAGTTATAGTTAGTCTACATTTTATGAGAAAAATTCCAGTAAAGTCGAGTCATTTCGTTTGGATACTCTACTAGTAACTAGCTTTCATAAACGTTTTCTTTTTTTAACATTGATTGATTTTCATTATTTATTTCCAGAACCCGGCACTGATCGTTACAAACTTCTATTAAAGCCCTCATCTCATTGAGCGCCCTTAAACCAAGAGGAACAGAACAGCTGTTTACACCAGGACGAGACTCCCATGCGCGAACGTTGCGAAGTTCATGCATACTATACATGTGTGAAAGCTGTGTTGACGCGATGATTCGATTCTCGAGATTGCACTGCGACAAAACATGTTGTCTCGGTGAATGTCTGGAAGTAGACAGAGGATAAATCTCTATAATAATCGTTTCCACTAGACGTATTCCTCTAGTCGAACTCCACTTTTAAAACTTTTTTTTTTGTTAGCTTTTCTTCATAAGAAAGAATAATAACGAGGGATGAGTGATATGTGATTGCTAAATATGGAATTGAAGCGAAGCTTTAAAAGTGATAATGGGTACTCGTTTATTTTATTCTTATTTTACTAGTAATTTTTTGATAATCAATCAATGGTCTTTTATATACTTTTAGTTAAACAAAGCTTGTGTTTATTTTTTTAATAGTTGATATATGCAAGAAAATATTACATTACACTTAATTTTATGGCATCGTAGACATTGTTAACTAGATCTTTGCGCTTATCTTTTGTCAGAAGTTTTATTTGTTATTTATATTGTTTATTGTAGTTGTCGATCTGCACGCGTTTCCATCAAGTCACGTGTCCCGACAAAATTTTACAAAGAAACATTTTGAAAACAAAGCCGTGCCAGACACGATGTAATACAAAAAAAAGAAAGTGATATTTTTTATGTATTATATTAATATGTAGTAATGATCACGAAAGTCCGTAGATCTCCACAGATGTAGTGGA
The DNA here is from genome assembly GCA_900474305.1 of Cecidostiba fungosa. NCBI lineage: Eukaryota > Metazoa > Arthropoda > Insecta > Hymenoptera > Pteromalidae > Cecidostiba > Cecidostiba fungosa. Next base: position 5,710 of record UCOJ01000438.1, on the reverse strand, counting down.
ATAGTTTAGACACGCACGTGTCGTCACAGGATTTACACTCCTATATGAAAAAAAAAATTGTTAAAATAAAATAATAAATTTATATAAATTGTGCCAATCAAGTACGTAAAGCGTACGTATGTAAAATTAGGCATTTCGTTTCTTGGATCTTTATTAGGCACGACCGTGGTACGTGAGTGCCTTATAATCTTTCTTATTGTACTGTAATATCAGTTATTTACACATTGTTACGCACAAACATTCTAGTGTGCGATTTACTCAGTTCTATTATGTATTTAAGTTTAATTAAAAAATTAATCAAATTTACGATAGAGTAGATAAATGCATGCGTTATGAAAATTATTATTTTTTTCTGTATTTCGAGGGACTCCCTTTATTTTATGTAATAACCAAGTATTGCATGGTACAACGATCAGATGGTGTAAGGTTGTCTCCTAGAACGTTCGCAACCATATTATGCGCTTGTGCTTAGCACAATAAAATTTTTGTGCTGAATTTCGTTTTCGTTTTCTTTATTTTACAAACCTTACCTCGATTTCTTTTTCTTCTTTGCTTTAGCGGGTGAGGGACACAATAAAATGAACAACGTTTCTTATAAATATATGTATCTTTTAATAACAAAATATTGTTAAAATTAAATATAAGGAATGTTGTTTTATTGTACACCAGTCACTGTTGCATAAACTTTTATCGAAAAAAGCAACATCAGTTCACACAAAACATTCAATTTAAAAAAAACTCGATATCTACTTCTTTTTCTTCATCTGCTTGTTTTTCTTTTTCTCTTCCCTTTTCCTTTCACGTTCCGACAGACTTTTGTACAGCTTGTAACCGAAGAATACTGAAAAGCAAACGAAAAATACAAATTAGAAAGGTATCGTTGCAATGCTGAACAATAAATTTTTTGCAATTTTGTATCTCTTATGTATAGTTTGTAAACGACTATAAGATAGACAGTAACAAATTTGATCTAATGATATGAGAGTATATCTCTAGGTAGATCATAACATTAATGGACGAATGTTGACTAAGTAGCTGTAATATCTAGCGCTTTGTGTTCAATGTAGTGGAAAAGACATCTATGATGATATGTGTATAAAGTCGATGAAATTGCTCAGCCACAATCCGCGTATAAAATTACATGGCTAAAAATGCGCTACACTCATCTGTATATAAAATTTTACAGAGAAAGAAATAAACTAAGCAAGATTCTATAAATGTTTCCATTACACGCGCAATCCTTCAACTTGTACTGTACAACTTTAACGATGTGATTCAGCGCAATGGCGTTTTTAAACTACGCAAACTAAAACACTAGTTTACTAAATTATGCAACAAATATTGACGATGTACGAGCTACAAAGAAGAACTTATTAACAATTGAGATTTCCAAATAAATGATGGAAAATGATGAAAAAATCGAGACTTTTCCAAACATCCTTTCAATCATCCCTACCGAGAACAAAACCGAGCACAGCTACTGCGATGAGTAACGGCTTGTAACCGTCGACTCCAAAGGTATCCACCCAGAAATTGGAATGAATAGCAACGTATTTGTTCATCTGCTTCTGGAGAGTATCCCTGACGTTAATGAGGAACTCGCGTTTTTCTTCCTCGTCCATATTCTTGTACATCTTCATCATGTCGGTGATTTTTCGTTGGGCATTTTCCGACAGACCGTGTTCCTTTGCGAGCCTTTCAAACAATTCTTCGGACATTTTTGCGTGCACTTGTATTTTTCTTTTTGATGGTCTTTTTCCGATTAGTAAAATATAGAAGTAGTCACTGAATTCTGATATTTTGAAAATCCACTATTGATCAATGATATTGTTGATAAAAAGAACAATTAATTACTAAATGAAACGTCGACAATAATTTCGTTATATTCACATTAACAGAGAAAATCGCAATAAAAGTACAATAATCGAATAAGATGGACGCACTGTAGTCTTCGAAATCACTGAAGACCAACGAGCAACTGATTAGATTATTGACCGAATGCCGATTCCGATGACCGATAGCTGTCAAACTTATATGTATGTATGTATACACACATTGTACCTATATATATGAACATTGAACATTACGTAACGTCTTATTACGTGGGGCTGTGTATCTCGCTCGTAATTCCATGTTGATAAAAGGAGAGGAAAATAATAAGTTGGCAATTTGGCAGTTCGATTACGGAAATTATAAATAAACTCGATGTTGGATGTAATTCGCATGCAGTGATTGTTTCCAAATCTGATGCTTGAGGTAAAAAACTTTTAAATTTTTTAGTGAAATATTGTTCGGGAAGTGCTTTTACGATTACGATATCGCATCGCTTTTTTTCACGCTGAAATTCTAGTATACTGAACGAAACTGAATATCGGTGAAAATAAAGCGGTAGCAAAAGAAATCCTCAATTTTTTAATTCAAATAATCATTTTATCTTAAACAGATATGAATATTGAATGTTGAACGAGCTACGTCGGTAAAACAGTTACAACTGCTATCATACACCCTCCACCACCAGAACCATTTAAATTACCAAAGATCAAGCTGATTATGGTCAGCATAGCCAACAGGATGAACAGTTGTGATGTGAAAAACGACGTGGCAAGGTGTTGGGAAGCCTCCTCTCCAAAAGCAGCTCCAGCTCCGCCTTGAGCTTGTTTCAGGAGGTCAGCACGTAGGGCAGCTTTGTCTTCGTCTGAGAGACCAGACATCGAGTCGAGCATTTTCAGCAGCTCGTCGGGACTCGGCATCTTGCCACCTGGGAAGGGGAGGTCACCCTTGGGCACCTCGTCCTCGATACCGACGCCGTCATCGTCGATCTCTGGTGACGCAGATACCAGAAGGGAGCGTAGACTCAGCAGCAGGAGCGAAAGCATCTTTCTTTGGTTTTTGAATTTTCTGGAGTATATCGAAGGTTGTGTGTTGGTTTTGTGGTTTCTTGTGGAGAATTTGTGATTGAAAGATCGATTGCGAAGGCGGATTGATCTTTATCATCTCGGTCGGTAAAACAGTTGGTCGATAAGTGAAACTTTAAATCTACTTGTATACGTTTTTGTAAGTGATAATGCGAGTGAAAGTTTATATTTATCTTTTAAGAAAAAGGCGATGGTTATTGGAAAGTATCAACAATAATTACTAATATTATCATAAGCAATGGAAATTAAACTACGCGATAGTCTATAAACTTGTCACGGACGACAAAAAGACCTGTCAATTATCTTTAAAAAAACAACTTTGCATATAGATAATCGTTATCAAACCGGTCCTGTGTATATCCTAAGACGCCAGTTAATATTAATCCTTAGAAAAACATTACCACCCACCAAACGATTTTCCGTCAAAATCAAGGTCCGAGGAAATCGAAAAATACACTTCCTCACGATGCGATTTTCGTCTGCTGGCTTTTATCTTATCTTCGAGCGCTGCCGGAGCAACCGAACGAAAAGATAAAGATTTCGTTTCTCTATATCTCTCACGCCCATTAAGTATTGACCAATATTTTCAAAGCAAAACGTTCGAGAAGCTTATGCGTGCAGCATATAGATGAGATTATTAGGTTTGCAACGTGTCACTTTTGAATTTTTGCAATCTAGTGTAGTGCGGATGTACCGTATATCATATATGTAAGAATGAGTAGCTTCGAGTATAACGTAATCGTCTATGTTTAGATGAGAATTGACTGATCGTCGTTAAAATGCGTCATTTTAATAAATACGTTTTGAATGTTTTGACTGAATCTTTGACGGTTTTATATAGTTCATACAACCGGCTGTTATTTTTTTTCCTTGACAATTTAATGACTTAAACTGCTCGGGAAAATGAATGTTTCTACGTGGAAATAGTTAGTAAAACTCGTATCGATTAAAATATACTAACGTAAAACTAATTCACTGTTACATTTGGAATAATTGAGCTGTCTAGTTTCTAAAAAGCATACATGTAACGCGAAATGCGAGATCGTTAAACGAATTGAATTGTACGATTCTTTCATTGATCAAATCATATTATAAACTCAATCACGATGTTTCGCACATTCCGATGTCAAATAAGTTGAAAATACTACATGAAGAAATCGAATAGTCCTGGTACAGTATGTCAAAATTTACGCAAACTATACCAAAAATCATATCGCTGAATTGAGCAGATCTACCATTATTCTCACAAATCCGCATAATATTTGATCTCGCGCTCGATTTTATGTCAAAAACATGCAATTTCAATCGCTCAGTCAACGGCTCTCCTCCCGAATAAAAACCAAACAGTCCAAACCTCGGCAATCGATCCATTTCTCAATCAACAATTGTGAATAAAGTAAGAATAAAAAAAGTACGTATGAGTATAATATACGCGTACCTGAGATCAACAGAGAAACGTGGCTATACACGGCCTGTCGAGTAGGACACTAACATACGGCGTCTCTGATGGCGATTCAGCGCTGACTGGCTCACGCGACCGGCATATAGCACTACACGTTTCCGAGCTACGCCGATTGGAGGAGCCTCCTATATGAGTATAACGGAACAGCAGCTGTACTACGTGGCGGCCGCACTTATTCTTCCGCGTGTGTGTCCGATGGGATATATGGGGAGTGGATATGAGAGAAAAAGAGAGAGAGGAGTCAATGACTTGGAGATGCTCGAGAGGTTTGAAAAACCCGCGGGAAGAGGTGCGCGCGCTTCTGAGTGGATTGAGCTTTTGTTTTGAAGTATATGCGTATAATGTGTGACTATTTTGGTTTTTGAGGTGTTGTATTTTATTTGTATACGGTTCAACGTTATCAGTGTATGGCTGAAATTTTATCTATTAATTTCAAGTGTTTTATTTTTAGAAACTTGTGAGTTAGCCAATTTTTTTTAAATTTAGTATTAATGTTATAGTGAGTTATTTACATTTACGACAAATTTTTGTTTTTGTACAAAACAAGCAGTCATCTCAGTTATATGTATTTATAAAAGTTTTTTTTTCTTGAATTTATTTTATAAACAAAAATATGAAATAAATATTCAGAAAAATATTAGTCTTGTTTGCCGAATGAATTATTGGTATGCATATTATTGATTTTAAGAAACTGAAATGTACACATCGTACTACTTAAAAAAAATACGCCGCTCAATAATTCATTGACAACTGTACAAAGTATACTATAGTGTACTGATCATTCGTGTTGATATTGTATAACTTAATTCACGTATAGCAAAGTAGCAAAAGAAGACCAACACGAAGAAAATAGTCCACACAGCATTTTCTATACCAAAAACTCTAACAACGCTCAATGCAATCTACCCTACATTCGCCGGCATACGTAAAATATATACATATCGCATGAAATTACACCTTCATCTGACAAATCCTCCCTGTCATCATTATCAGGACTACATAGCATAGTCCTATACGTATAGTCCAAGAAGAACAAGTTGGATATGACAAGACTAGACGATATAACGACTTTGCTCAATTATATCTCATCTACCGTACTCCTATAGGTAATCCTCGAAAATCATAATGTTAAAAACGACGACGATATCTTTGTCCCTCCCTATTAATAGAAACAGTTTAAACGTCGTTTCGAGCCTCGAATGCGGCGTTATATGTTCTGGAGGTTATGCGGAGACTGTCCCTGATCTTGTGTAGCCTTGATAAAGTCGTCTGCAACCCCTATTATAGAAGCAGGCCTAACTCACGTAACGTCTTAAAATCCTGAATGATATTG